>JARCZZ010040504.1:0-14459 GCA_030323915.1 Brotogeris chrysoptera
GCAGTGTTCAAGGCCAGGTTGGACACAGGGGCTTGGAGCACCCTGCTCTATGGAAGGTGTCCCTGCCCGTGGCAGGGTCTGGAACCGGATGAGCTTTAAGGTCCCTTCCAACCCAAACCATCCCATGGTTCCATGCTCCAGGTTATCTCCTCTTTGAGTGCTGCCAGTGGAGAACCTCCCAGGCTCCCATTGACAGCTTTGCTGCTGTTCCCATCCTGCACAAGTGAATGGAGAGATGAGTCCTAACCTCCAACTCCCTTCTACAGCTCCCGGCACTTTGCTCTCTATGGAGCATCACACTGCTGCTAGAATCAGCTGAGATGCAACCGAGCTGGCTCCTACACACCTTGGGAGCTCAGGCAGGGCTGCTTCCCACGCAGTGTCTTTCACCCAAATGAAGCAGCTCGCAGCTCTCAGCTCATGATGGATGAGCTCTGCCATCCATCATGCCAACCCACAACAGAGCTCAGCTTGTTTGCTTTGGCTTCATGTTTAGCAGGGAAGGAGTGAGGACCTTTTCTTTGTGGATGTGGTGTAAGCGGCACACCACCGAGGAGGTTATGGGGCCATCCTTGAAATCACACTGAAATCAGTGGGAGTCTTTAAAAATAGTAAAGACCTGGGCATTGAGGGCTATTTTCAGCTGCCTGCTCACGTTCAGTATTCAAAGGGTATGGGGGGATGTAGGGTACCTGCTCCCCTTTGTGTCACTCCACAAAGAGGTATTGCTAAGATACTGGGACTTATGCAGTCAAAATAGACCTTGATACAGCATCAAAGGAGATTGTAGCTGGTGTTAGGAGGAATTTGCTGGCCTGAGATTCAGCTGCGTTAATGTACCCAGCTTCAGAATGCACTCAACTTTCATCAGTGGTGTCTGGGTGTCATTAGCTGACCATAGCTTGGTGTCTACATCAGCACCAAGCGAGCAGCTCTCTAAGCTGCAATACTGATTAGAGCTAGGTTCAGTTAACCATGTCTAATAGCAGTATTGGTGTCCTGGAGTATTTAAGGTACTACATAGAGCAGGTAGACGCAGCATAGAGTCTCTGCTAGCATCACCTATGGTGGTAGTTCTTGTTAGATACCAAATACTGTCTGTTTTCCCTTGCAAATAAGATGTTAGCCCATATGAGCTGGCGTCTGTGTTGACAAGTATGTACGTCCAACTATTTGGGTGGGAAACTGAGGAGCTTTGGCCATCTTGGCTCCCTGTGCCAAAGGCATCCATACTGTCCATGCCCACATCCACACTTGTTTCAGATGGCTGCATCCTTTATATCAAACCCACTGCACAGAGCATTGATTTCTGGGGTTACTTCAGCCGCTCTCCACCACATCTCTGGGTGGTCAATGAGCATCTTCCAGCTCCACATTGTGTAGCTTCACCTTGGGCTCATTTCAGCGAGGTGGAAATCTCTGGCTCTTTGCCATAGAAAAGCTTTTGGGAGAAATCATCGTGAACCTGCTTTCTGACTCGCTTTTCAGACCCCCTTTCAGGGAGGGCATAGCCTCGGCCAGCAGATCCTCCAGCCCCTCGCTGTCTGCCTGCCTGAGAGCAGCCTGAGGGAACGACCTTAGCCTCAAAACGCAGTAAGAAAGGTCCTCATTAAACAAGGCTGTTCTCAGAGCCAGGGTTTACAGGCATCCTAGGCAACTGCCTTGGGCCTCTTCCAGTCCTCCAGGGAGAAGCGCAGTCCCCAGAAATCAATGACTGAGTCCTGTTCAAAGTCAGCAGGACTTTGGCTGGATCGAAGCCACTCTCTTCAGTGATTTCACTCTGCTGAAAGCAAATCAGGGGCCCTAAATGAGAGCCTGAAGAGGATCAGCCCTGACTGTCTGTAAGGGGACGGTTTACTGCTCCCCCATGACCCCTGTGCGCCTGTGTTTCTGGTGACTGTGCTGCTTACACAGAGCCAGGCAAGGGAGTTTAAAGCAGGTTTGGGCTGGAAACACCAAATACTCTTGTTTTTTTGTAAGCGGAAACATCCCCCTGAGGCTCTGCTGAAGTGGGGAGGCTCAACCCCTCCTTGTCACATAAGGCTCTGCTCCCCAGACTGACTTCATCTTCAGGTGTTCTCCCCCATTCTTTAAAACCAGGGTTTCTTTCTTAACTACATCACCCCAAGGGTTCCTTATTTAACGTGAACCCCAATAAATGTCCCAGCTTCTCACCCTGTTTGTCTTTTCTCCTCCCCAAAACCCCCAGAACAGCAAACAGAGCTTGCCTTTATATTAATTACTCTTCCAGCAGAGCTTTCTATCTCCATGTCTCTGGACTACAAGCCCCAGACTCCCCCCAGGCTCAGATTAACAGCCTTGGAAGGCCCTGTTCCCTGCCTCATCCCGATCCTGCATCAGTCCTGAAGGAAAATGCCATAAACCAACAGCTCTCTTAGCCCTTAGGGGAGGCAGGCTGAGGGCATCCTGCTGTTATCCAGCACAGCTCATAGTTGAGCCATATAAATCCCACCAAGGGTCCATTCTGATGCTGGAACACTATGTAGTGAAAGGTAAGGATGCTCTGTGCTCCTCCCCATGGACAGGAAGTGGGTTTTGAGCCGAGTTTAACACAGATGGTACCTGCTGCCCATTCATGATGAATTCATATGTAGCTGCATGTAATATGTTTTATGAGCCAATGCATGGGATGCATCAGATCAAGCTCCACAAAGAGCTCCATATCCCACCAAGGGTCAATCCTGCATCCTGCTCATGTGCCTGCGGTTCAGACGGAACAAAGGGAAATTGAAGAAAATTCAGGAAAGCTCCACATTCATAATAGCCTGAGAAACCTGATTTATGGCCAGAGATGTAAAGAAGTGGGCCGGGTTCATGCAAGAGGAAGTTAAGTGCTGTGTGGGTCGTGTCCTGACACCATTTGCACTGTGAAGACCTTTCTGGGGTTCATGGCTCATCAGTGTATCTGGGAAAAGGCCCAGTGCAAGGCAATGATGGGAAGATGTAGATGCCTGAATTCCCAAGTTCACCCGTTTTTCAGCAGCGAGGGTGTTTTACCAGCTGGACAACTTACGATTGGATCCTCTCCCAGTCTTTAAAAGGAGCCCATCTGTGGTTTTAAGTACTAAGTTTAACCCTAGGAATCATGAAGCTGTTAGCCACATTCTGAAAAGATGGGGAGCAGAGACACCTACAACCCCTTGGAAAGCAGAATGAACCAGGGCACCTTTCAGAAGCAAACCCCAGGATGTCTTAAAATACATTTGTGCTATGCCTAGCATGAGGTAGCAACAGCTGAAGGTCATAGGCACTGTATAAATAGAAAAGAGATTTGACTGTGACACGGCCATCCGGAGCCATTGCTCTTGGGTATGCCATCTGGGATGGGAACAGGAGCCTGTGCATTCCTACCGGGATAAAGGAAAAGAGATCCTTGCCTTTGCAAGGAGAGTAAGATGATATTGTGTGTGTGTGTGTGTGTGTGTGTGCGTGAGGGGGGCAGTGATGAGGTTGCAACTTTGCTCCTAATTTTACCAATTCCCAAGGAAAATCAGATGTGCAATGGTGACCTCTGGAATGCAGAATCCTCCTGTGGGGATTAAACCATGTACCCGAGCAGAGAGAAGGGAAGTTTTCACCCATAGTGTCTTCTGTCTGTTGAAGAGTGGCTTATAATGACTGCGCTTCTAAATTGGGTACCTCAGTGTCCCCAGTAGCAGAGGTGATGGGGCTCTCTGATGCCCTTTAGCATGTGCTGGTAGGACTTTGGACTATCAAAGACCTTTCCCGGAGGTGGCCAAACCCCTGCTTGATGCAATCTCTCTGTACCATCCATCAGCTCCCTGCACCCAAACATTTGCCCTCCTTATGTATTTGGGTGATAAAGTGCTCAAGGTCCGAAGCAGTGGATGCTGCACCCTTGGTCCATGTGCCACAACAACAGCTTTGGGAGGTTACCTCCAATAATCAGTAATGGTCACTCCAGCAACAAGTCAAGGTAGCCATGGAGGGAAGATGAGACCTTCACTTCCATTGCTTGGCAGCAAAGATAACTCTGGGTATTTACTTAAGGACAGCAGTTTGAGAGGAGCACAGGCTGCAGATCTTCAGGTCTTATTGCTGGATGAGGCCCAAAGAGTCTCCCAGCTCCATCTGTGCGAGGTCCCAGTTCACCTAATGGGGGGATCTGCTTTGCCGATGAAGGGAACAATGTCATGTCTTGTCCATGATGGGGTGAGCCTCAGTGAGTCCCAGACTGGGTTAGGGAACAGAGAGCTGTGAGTGCTTGGTGAGGACCCTTTCTTTGGAGACCTAACCCTTGCCTGGGAGCAGGTCCTCTGAAAGATGCTCAATGCTGCCTCCTCCTCCATGATCCACCCCTCAGAAGATCTGTTTTCACCATGAATATGGACCAGGAACAGCACCAAGTTGTAACACATCCCTTTTACAAGATACAGGTTGCCCACGCCTCTTTGAGCAGGAAAGTATGGATAACTGCCCAAGGAAGACCTGGAGATGAAGGGATGCCATAGCCACACCAGAGTAATCAGGAGCTTCAAACACCTAGACAGTGTTAAGACATACTCCAACTAGGTCTTGCTTTTCCCACTTCAATGCAGTATTGCGGAGTTCATTTGTTATTTGTCCTTAGGATTAGTTTTAGCAGGTGATAAGCATGGGGTCTGGAGGTCTTACGGAGCTTTGAAGCACCTAGAGCTGGCCTGTTGGAAACCCATAGGAACAAAAGGAGGAAGGTGCCAGCTCTTCCCTGTAGTGGGAGGGGAGTGACTGTTTCTTCCCCTCCTGGAAGGACAACTCAGTGTGTTTCATTATAACCACATAGAGGAAGATATTTGCACTCCTGCTATGATTGCTGATATGGTATTGGATTGTGTGATGGGTCACACTTATTGATCACTGCAGGCTAAAAGAGAAACGACCAATAAGTAACTCCTGACATCCCAGCCATGCCACAGATCCCAAACAAAGACCTCTTGGGAAAGCTGTTCTTGGAATTTCTCTGTCCCTCCTCTGGAACATGAGTGGGACAAGTTTGGTTTAGTGACTGGGGCTCACTAAATGCTTCTGCTGGGCTGAGCTATCTCATTCCTTAATCCAACCTTTCCTGCAAGAGCATCACCAGCCACGTTGGAAGGGGGCATTGCTACTGATGCTCAGCCCTGTACTGTTCACATGCCTGCTTTTGCAAACACCAAGATGCCATGGGCAGATGGTTAAGAAGGTAAAGACGTCTCTGCCGTTCCTCCACCGAAACTAGTCATTTCTTATACTGAATCTGGCCTTTGAATTCATGAAACTGCGTTATTTTGGCAAAAAGGGATGCAATAAATGCTTGCCCGGGAGGCTGAGGGGAGATCATTTTTGGATTGTGCTTTCTTGAGGAAACATCCCCAGATGGTGCCGGGCTGAAAGAGCACAACTTGGTTCCTGAAGAGCATCAGGGACCCATCCAGAGCTTCTACCAGGACACAGGGATGGGAAGGCTCAAGAGGCTGTAAGAGATGCTGTGGGGAGCAGTGGTACATGCGATGCTGAGGGTGCAAACTATGGGAAGGGGCAGACAAACACAGAGCAAGAGCAAGGGAGCAGCCTCCCACCAAGCTCATTGTGTTGCTGACCAGGGCTGGGGCATGAGGGGCAGAGGCAATCCGCTCCATAGAGCACATATGGATCCCACATGCTCTTGGTGGACTGACCACGGTGAAGGACGCGTGAAGAGATGAGCAGGTACCATGCCTCTTTCTTCCTCTCTTCCTCACCCTTTGTACTTGTTTCCACACAGCTGAAGTAGATGTTCCCCACATAATGATGGTTCGGTCATGTCAAGCATGATAGACCTTATTCTTGAGCTGGGGTCATGTATTGCCTTAACGCTGCTGGCATGGAGGTGGCTGTGCTGAGAGGCTCTTGCAAGTGAGGTCCCACCAGCATCACCCTCCTGCTCAGGCCTACCCTTTCCACAGGAGCAATGCTTTGGGTTGTCAGGGGTCTAGGGGGGGCTGACCACAAGCAAAAGAGGCTTTGAGAGCTTATAACTCATGGTCTGGGGGCATTTTCCACTTTATAAGGAGCAAAGGGGTTAGGGATTGGAGTAGATGACATTTGAAGGTCCCTTCCAACCCAAACTATTCTGTAATTATGACTATGGCAACGCGTTTGCCTACTAAATGAGTTTTCTCTGCTGCCAAACTCTGCAGCATAGTACAGGGCACAGTGTGTCCTGCATTTCCGTTGCAGGAGGGACAAGGCAGAAACCAACTTTGCCAGAGCAAGAGGGATCCAAAGGGAACGAGGAGTTCCAGGTTCCTTCCAAAGGAGCAGGCTGAGTGCTGAGAAAGCTCCAGAGGACACCCAGGCCCCGCTATGAACCCAAGGAATAAATCCATCCCCTTGCAGAGAGATGGAAAGTCAGCCAGGGAGGGGAAGGTTTATTTAGAGAAACAACCGTGGGCTGTCTGCCCACATCAGCCTTTTAGCTGATGAGCTGCACGTGCCATAGCTGGGGGTGGCTGGGGAAGGAGTCCACTATTAAAAGCCTTGCAGCATCTCTACTGAATGCTGCTGAAGCCTGGGGAGGGTCTGATGCGGCAGGAGCCCACCTCCAGTGGTACCTTGCCTGACCTTGGCCAAACCAGAGACAGCTCCATGGCGTGTGGTCCTCTGCTCTCCCTAGGGAGCATCCAATGGGAAACACCAGTGATTAGGGCTGGAGCAGCTCTGCTCTGGAGCCAGGCTGAGAGAGCTGGGCTGGGGCAGCCTGGGGGAGAGAAGGCTCCTGAAGGGGAGACCTCAGAGCAGCTCCAGTGCCTAAAGGGGCTGCAGGAAACCTGGAGAGGGGCTTTGGACAAGGGATGTAGGGTTAGAACTGGATGAGCTTTAAGGCTCAAACGAGTCTGGGATTCTGTGAGAGCGAAGATACTTTCCCTACCTGGAGTTTACCTGCAGGAGGTGACAAAAAGGGAAGAAACCCTCGTTTGCAGTGTTTGACCTGAAGAAAACGTGCCCTGGTGCAAAACCAGCCATGGAGCAGGCAGGGCCGGTGCTGTCTGGGCATTCCTGTGTTCACCCCTTGCACCCCATGTGCAGCAGCACCACTAAAAACCATTGCTCAACATTGCCCTGCAGCCCCTCTGCCCTCCCTGCTGCCTTGCACTGGCTGCCTTGCTCATAAGGTCCCATTTGGCTAACACTGATTGATTCTCCATCCTTCTCCTGCTTCTCTGCAAGGATGAGCTGTGATTTGCCATGGGTAAACCTCCCAGGCAGCACCTGGGATGGAGCAGGGGGAGACCAAGGTCAACAGTGCAAAGAGCAATGAGGCCAATGGGGCTTTCATGCGTCAGCATCTTAATGGGAATGGGTTTCTCATCCAACTCACCCCGGCTCCATCAGGGGCACCCAGCTAATGGCTCTCTCTGTGCTCTGCATCCCCCATGAACCACTCTCATCTCTATAATTAAATGTCAAGATATGCATTTTCATTCTAAGAGCCCTGTGCTCGGGAAGATTCATGGAGAGCTCAATAGCTGTGCAGGGAGGAGGTGGGGGAAGGAGCTTCGGGTAGGAAAACTATGGAGAAAACAGGAATCACAGCCAGGCAGGACAAAGGCACTGCGTTAGCTTTGCCTTGGCTGTGTCCAGGGCTGCAATTCCAACCTCACCACAGCATGAAAGATGCTGAATGCTGCGGTGTCTCCTCAATGCAGAAGAAAACCCATCTCAGTGATCTTTAATGCAAGAAAGCCTTTAAGCCCCTTGATGAGGAAAGCAGCACAATTAAAACTGATACATGCTCATGGCCAGCCTTCATCTGGTAGAAATACTTTGGGTTGTTTATTTCCAAGGATCTATTAAAGTAAAGCACTTCCATGAGGTGCAGCTCCTGCATCTCCAAGCAATGGTCAGTCCTTGGGCATCCCCCTAGGGAAGCCAGCCCCATCCTGTCTCACTATGGGCTGACCTGAAGGACCCAAACTGCTTTCAAGCAGTAAAAGGCTGCCTGGCATGGACTCTTCAGAGGTGTAGGTAGATGCTACCACCCTTTCTTGCTTCTCCACACCAAGTCCTCTGCAGTCACCTCCTTTGTGCGTGCTTCCGCGTTAAAGATGCCCTATGGAAGACTCAGTGACTGATATGGAGAGATGCCAGATGTGCCTTCTTGCAGCTGATGGAGGGCTGGATGCCGAGTGCTGGCACTTCTAATGGTGTCATTTGGATTGTTCTGTACAATTTGTCCTCCCAAGGGGGTTTGGAGATGAAGCAGGAGAGGAGAGAGCAAGCAGGAAGCAGTAGGCATTTAAGGTAGGACACATTCATCACCTCCATCTTCCCATCACCCAGTGTCCCGATGCACACAGCTCCTGCCCAGGACACCACCCTGGATCAGCTTCACCTCCTCTCTTGGCTCATTGCTGCAGCCTCAAACCTGGCCAGAGTCAGTGCTGAGCCTGGGAAAAGCCTTTCTTTAATGTTGATTAACTTTCAGATCTCAGCCTAAATCCTGCAGTGCTGACAGGGGGGTTTGGAGCTGCTCTGATAGGTTGGGATATGGAATTGCAGCACCTGGGGAGCCAACAGCATGAGCCAGCTTGGAAGAGAGAGGAATCCAGAGTTCCAAAAGAGCCATCATTTCTCCTGGGAAGCACTTAGCACTTCTCCAATTGCAATAGGAGCAGGCAGCTGACTCCAGCCCTAGACCCCACTCCATCTCCCTAGGTTATAGTGGGAGCTGACATTAGCATATAGACCAAAATTCAAGTGGTGTGATCTCCAACATATCCCATTCTGTCCATTCCAGCATTCCAAGCATAGCCCAATGATCCCAATCTGAACCTGGGAATGGGACACCCTGGAGTATCTGTTGAGTGCAGCCATGGGCACATTGTCCGTGTTGCATCACCGCTCCAGGATGCAATGCTGGTGCTTCCCACCTCCTTCCCATTGCTCTATAATTCACAGTTGCTTTTGTATTTGATGCCTGCATTGGAATGATGCAGGAGAAGGGTGGAGTGGTCAATCCCTGCACTGAAATAAGGAGAACAGTGCCTTTATTTGGACAGAAAGCCCTTGGCACAGGGAAAAGGAGACTGGAAAGAAGCACATCCAAGTTCTGGTGAATCCTTCAGGATTTCTGTGCTTTAAGATCAAAAAAAAAATCAGATTTTAGAATGAAAAATCCTAAATATAATGTTCCAGATTCAGAATTCCTGGCATCTTGGGTAGGATGCCAAAGGACCTGGGAAGCTGACACCAGTGTGTTGGTCTGATCCCGGTGGAAAGCCGTGAGGTCCCCCAGCTCACCTTCATCCTCTTGGGATGCTCAGCCTTGATGAAGCTGCTCCTTCTCTTCATTGCGTTTTGGGGGGGTTGTCTATCTGGGAGGCATCACAATACAGTTCCTCTGGTGGGATCTCATTATGTGATGAGCTGAACATCTGGAGCAAATGAGATCAAATAGTCACTAAATCCTAAATAAGCCTGAGAGCTCAGCAGCAGCCATATGCTTCCAAGTGACAAGCCCAGGAAGCCCTCTCCTTGCCATTACCTCACACTTCATGCAGTGATTTATCCTCCTCTAACTCAGCTCTGACAGGAAACCTTCCTGCTTTTCCTCCCCTGCTACCCCTGCTCTGGTCATACTCTGGTCCAGTGGCTTAAAGCTCTTCTTTGCAGGGGCATGTGAAGGCACACATCGTGCCTGAGCTCTGTTCACTGTAAGATGGGGGAGCATTTACCCCACTGTGCAACAGATTTGGTGGTAGCGCTTAAAGGAATACAACTAATAATAGTAAAAGGGAGTTGGAAAAGAAAGAAACCCAGAGCTTTGTTGCTTAGCATTCCTGCTTGGCTCAGACAGGGGTTCAGCTGGAAAAAATCCTGTAGGAGCATGATAAGTATTAATGGTTTGTTGCCTGTATCCTTGTTGGAGACCAGGAGGAAGCTGGAGGTCTATTGGCCTACAAGAGCAGCTTCATCGTGCTTAGAGAACATGGAGGGTGGGATGGACCATTGCAGATGCAGGAGGATGCAGGACTTGCAGAGATGCTGCTCTTAATCATAGAACCCCAGCCTGGTTTGGGTTGGAAGGGACCTTAAAGCTCATCCAGTTCCACGGGCAGGGACACCTTCCACTAGAGCAGCTTGCTCCAAACCCCATCCAACCTGGCCTTGAACACTGCCAGGGATGGGGCGGCCACAGCTTCAACTGCTCTTGCCTTAGCAAGGCAAAGGCCGAGGTCTTGTGAGGTCTTGGCTGGAGCTGTTTTTAGCTGATTTCAGCTGTAACATCTCATTGCCCAATGGTCAGTGCAGCGGTGCTGGCTGTGACAGCCCCATCTGCCCAGCGGCCATGCAGAGCCCATCAGGCTTTAGCAAAGCTTTTTGCAATGGGGTGGTTTCACCCTACGACCACTCCATCAGTCAATAAAGGCCTGAAATACAGAAGGGACCATTCCAGAACCTGATCTGCTGACTGGTGAGATACTAGTGCCAGCAGCAGCCTGCTTGATGGGGTGTGACAACAGCACCAGTGACTGCCCAGCACCAACCAGGGCAACAAACCCACCCTCAGCACGTCCAGCAAGAGATCTGGGGAGCTTTGACTTGCTGTGATGGCTCTGAGGGAGCACAGAGTCATAGGAGGGGTGAGCACAGCATTAAGAAATGGTCAATTATATATTACATATATATATGATCTATATAACAATTGACATTGAATTATTAATGGGAATTAGCAGTGATTGGGTAGTTTCGGCACTATGTGTGGGCCTCATTGCAATGAGGCTAACGAAAATTACTTGCTTTACTGTGATTTGATGGTTAACGAGACCAACACTAAGATCCCCTCTCTGTGCATAGGGTCTGCTCCCTTTGTGCCTGCTGCTATATTTGGAGTGCAATGCTTTCAAACAGAATAACCTGGAAATGGCATCGGCTGCTGTGCATGGAAAAATCAGGACAGGCCATGATCCAGGCTGGATGGGGACATTCTGCCTCCTTCTTTTCCTCCTTCCCTTCCTGTGATTTGAGGGAGAGGAGAATGGTGGTGGCTGAGCCATGTGGGATCAACCATCATTAATAATGCGATCAAATGGGAGCATGGAGGTGTCCCATTGGTGTCCCCTTCCTTCCATCACCCATGGACCTGGCGGCACCAGGACATGTTTGAAGGTGAAGGATGCACATGGTAGCCCATATGCAATACTTTATAGGGGCCAGATCCTTCTGCAGGGAGGTCTGAGAGCCCAATTTGGGCTCAGTGGTGCCTCTTGGCAGAGGAAAGGACCAGATATTCACCTCTGGGATGCTCAGCCTGAAGGCCCCAGCTCTTGGTTAGAGGACACAACTGCCCAGCCTGCTTCATCCCCGTTTTTCCACAGAAAAGCTGATTTTCCTGCAGGAGGGGCTGGTTGTGCTGTGACAGCCTCAGATCCACGCAGTCCTTCATCCTTCTGAGCAAGACCTATTGATTTTGCAGATCTCTCATTCTTTTGGAGGGGAAACGAGGAGGAAATGCCATGCAGGAGGGGAATTGTTAACCAAAGAGCCCCCCAGGGCTTTGTTTCAGCTGGAAAACACCTTCCTCCCCCCTCCCCTGCCTGCTTTTCCTTCTGCATCCTGGGAAAAGTCTGGGTTTGGGGCCAGGGACAGCGCTAAGGGAAGGAGCAGGGTGAGGGGGGAAGGGATGCTCTTCCCACATCCTTCTGCCTCCGGTCCTGTCTGCTTGTGGCCGATCCCTTCTCAGTGCAGGGTGATGGTGATGTGCAGTGACACTTGACTGTGCAGAGCAGGGAGACGGCAGCTCCCACTCCCACAGCACCGGGGCTGAGCCAGCATCACCCCAGGAGCTGCTCCCATGGTCCTAGCACCGCATTCCCTATGTGTCCATCCCTTCAGCCTGGGGTGAGGCTGTTGGGGGGTCCTGCAGCTCTGGGGTGATGGGGGAAGTGGTAAATGGGACCTGACGCAACGGGGCTAATAAAGAGCCTCTTGCTGGTGAAGAATCACCCCATGGATGGGGCCGTGCGGGGTTGGAGAGCAGAAGTGCTCCTGGGACAGGGACTTATGTGGGTTGCAGATTTGGGTGATGGGCTGGGGGGATGTACCCAATAGCTGGGGTGGGGAAAGGTGCTTGCTCAGCCTGGGGTTACCTCATCATGGCTCAAATGCAAGCAAGGCTCTGCCTTCTCCACACCCGGCATCCATTTCTCTGTTTCCAGCCTCCCCCTCTCTAACCCCAGCTTCCCTGTATCATTCCCACTGCCCTTTCTCCATTGTCACACCCACAGGCAACCTGTGTCAACCCCAGCCTTCCTTTCTCTATTGCCATCCTCCCTATCTCTGTCCCAATCATCCACATCTTCAGGCTCCCTATCTCCATCCCCAGCTCCCCATCTCAATCCCTAGCTTCCCCTTCTCCACCTTCAGCCTTTCCTTCTCCATCCCCATCCTCCCCTTCTCCATCCCCACCTCCCCATCTCCATTCCCAGCCTCTCAGCTCCTTCTTTTCACTCTGTGCTTGGGGAAACCTTACCTGGAGCCAGGTGGAGGAGGAGAGGATGCTCCATGTCTCTGCTTTATACCCAAGATCAGTGTGTGTGGGGGAACCTGAACACCGTCTGCAGGTAACAAACCTGATTCCTCACCCCTGGATCAAGCAGACACGGGGCAAGGGACACAGCATAGCTTTTAATGGCAGCATTTAGTGTTTCCCTGCAAGACAAGCCAATCCAGCTTCCTCTCCCTGATGCTTCCCAGCCAAGCTGGCCCGCTGCCTTCCCAGGGCTTAAGAGCTCATCCGCATAGGATGGAGGGGAAAATGTGACTGTGCAGCCTCCTCGGGAGCCCAGATGTGCTGCTGATTCATGGGATCATTGCGTAAGCCCCGGGAGCGGGATGCTCCAGCAGTCGGGAAGCATCTGTTTCCTACTTGTGCACCAGCACAGGGGCTGTGTGCAGGGATCACCATCCATATGGGGGGGGGAAGGACCACCCGTTGCTCAGGGTATAGGGCAAAGGGATCAGAATGGGATGCAGCACCTAAAACCCACAGCATCAAGAGGTGAAGGAGATGGAAAAGGGAGCACCAGCATGCTATGACTAGTGGGAACCAGGCGAGAAGATGCAGAAGCACTCAAGAGAGGCAACCAAAGGTGGCCAACCCAGTCCTCCCATCTCTCCATTCAAAACCCAGAGGGGTGTTTTGCCAGCCTGAGTGATGCAGTGGCCCTCGCAAAGGGACAAATCTCTATGGAATGCTCCATGCAATGTGTGGATATAATGTGATTATTCCTTCCTAGGTGTTTAGCATCACCAAGGGAAAAGCTGCCTCCAAGCTGAGCCCTTGGAGCCACTGCTACGACATTGGTGTCGGGGGGAGAAGAGTCAGACACTGATGGGCTGGAGGAGCCACAGGATGGCTGATGGCATTAAAACTGGCCTGTCTCAGCCCATTGCTCCTGGCTGTGCCCGTGTCAGGGGTAAATCAGACTGCAAGTGGATGTGAGTGGTCCTGTGCTCCCTTGGCACAGTCCAGGCATCACAGAGATCATGAAAGCTTCCCGGAACTTCCTCTGAAGGACTCACTCGCCTTGGTCTGAGATCCTGGAGCTTGCCTTGGTTCACCCCGTCCCTTGTCAAACAGGGAGATGCTGGACATGGAAAGACTTGGACACAGTGTTTACAGATCTGGGGAGCCGCCTGAACCATTGTGAAGGTGTTGCAGAGGCTTCCCCATCCATCCATTCCTCCAGGTCCATGAAGAGGAGTGTGGGGCACTTAATTTAACGGGAATCGCCTGGATGTGGAACGTTCATAGAATCATGGACTCAACCGGGTTGGAAAAGACCTTTAAGCTCATCCAGTCCAACCGTTCCCAGCTCTGCCAAGGCCATCAGTAACCCATGGTACTGAAGGCCTCATCTACATGGTTCTCCCATGAATATTCTCCCAGAAGCAAATAGGTTGGGCCCTTCTGGGATACCTGCAAAGCCCAGATACCGCGTTTGCTCCAGGGCACATGGAACTTCATTTGTTTACCAGTAAAGACATAGACATCGAATCCTAGGATTACAGAATCATAGGAATAACGAGATTGGAAAAGACCTTTAAGATGATCAAGTCCAAAAAGGCACCACCAACAAAGACCAGGATAGTCTTTCTGACAGGGTTACACACCCATCCTGCAGACTGAAGAGGTTTCACCAAGACCCCACAACTCCTGATCTGGCTATGCAAGAGCAAACAATGGGTGATAAGATGGGCTTTCAGCAGGTGGGGATTTCAACAGAAGACTTGGTAGTGGATGTACGTGTGCATCTGTTGAGTGTGTTTGCACATACATGAGGCAACAACATTGCACAAAGCAAGAACAGCATAGACTCATGGAACGGTTTGGGCTGCAAAGGTCCTTAAGAGCACCCAGTTCCAACCCCCCGCCATGGGCAGCGCATGTTATTCTTTACCAAAATAGCATGAGC
>JARCZZ010040509.1:0-44194 GCA_030323915.1 Brotogeris chrysoptera
CCCAGAAAGCCAACCGTATCCTGGGCTGCATCAAAAGGAGCATGACCAGCAGGTTGAGGGAGATGATCCTGCCCCTCCACTCTGCTCTTGGGCGACCTCACTTGAAGTATTGTGTGTTCTGGTGTCCTCAACATAAAAAGGACATGGAAGTGTTGGAACAAGTCCCGAGGAGGGCCATGAGGATGATCAGTGGACTGGAGCACCTCCGTTATGAAGACAGGCTGAGAAAGTTGGGGCTGTTCAGCCTGGAGAAGCAAAGACTGCATAGAGACCACATAGCAGCCTTCTAGTATCTGAAGGAGGCCTATAGGGATGCTGGAGACAGACTCTTCATTAGGGACTGTAGCAACAGGAAAAGAGGGAATGGGTTCAAGCTTAAAGAGGGGAAGATATAACAGCGTTAGTTACAAGGAAAAGTTCTTTCCTGTAAGGGTGGTGAGGCACTGGAATGGGTTGCCCAAGGATGTTTTGAATGCTCTGTCTTGGCAGTGTTCATGGCCAGGTTGGACAGAGTTTTGGGGGACATGGTTTAGTGTGAGGCGCCCCTGCCCATGGCAGGGGGTTTGGAACTAGATGATCTTAAGGTCCTTTCCAACCCTAACCATACCATGATTCTATGGTTTTAGCAATTTGGTCAGTTTTGTCTTGCTTCAGGAATATGGGATGCCTGAGTCTGAGAATTCATGCATATTAACATTAGAAGTGATGTCCCAAGCTCCCATAATTATATATTTTATATGTATATCTACCTGTCAGTGTAGAGTTGTGCCTTGCTTGGAGCAGACAAGTGTTTGCAACACAATGTTTAAGCTTGTAGGTAAAGCTTCCCAACCATGCCCAGGAACACCTAAAAAAACGCATTTGTCTGTGCTAGTCTGCGTAGCTAGTAGGCCAAGATTCAGCCTCACTCCTATGTGCTACATCCTGCTGCATCCTATGTTGTGTTAGTTGTCTGTCCTGTGAGAGGGTCAAAGCCAAGGTTTTGTCAAGTACTGGTCTTCAGCACATCATTCAGTGCTCACTTAGGGGTGTGCACAAAGTGTCTCTGTGGTCCCTTGTGCAAGCAGCACCAGAGGTGTAAAGAGGTGTAGGGAAAATGCAGCTAACACTGATTTGGTGAATACCTCATCAGGGCCTCACAAAAATCCCACACTCAAATGTGACACAGAGGTAAGGAAAGAAACCAACCAGCTGGAGGCCCTCCAAGTGGGTAATTATTTCTGCTCATTTTTTCAGGTGTATCTACTTTGGTGAGTGCTTCTGTAAAGTTCTGTCATGTCAAGATTCCATTTTGAGAAGAGAAATTCAGTTCAATTGGGTAATTGAGAGAAGCATCCAGGCCAGATGCGCTCTTTAATTTTGAGCAATGTCGCTTTTACCAGTAGCCTTGGGTCCTGTGGCAGAAGTAATGAGAGGTCCAGGAGAGTGGAAGGTACCATAGATAACAGCAAGATCCCACAGACACCATCTTGATATAAGTGAAGTAAATACAGATAAATCCTACCTATAGCAAACTGCAAAGATCTGTCAGGCTGCAACCTGAGGCTTGTGCAACGTTTGTGCAATGCCAACATAGGAAATACTTGTTTTCTGTTATTTTGTTTTCTGTTATTTCCACTATCATCCCCAGTAGTGTTCCATACCTCTGTTCAGATCTGCATGTGCTGTGGGAATAGTGTTCACAGACTGTGCCTCTTTTCTTGTCGTGCCCTCTCAAGGTGTGCCTGAGCCACCCAGGCATGGCAATCCCTCCAAGCAGCCCAAGTGAAAAAACTGAGTGTTCCTGGCATGTATTTGCTCTGGCTGCCTTAGGGGGATGGGAGGAAGGAAAAAGGATCAACCACCTCATGGAACAGCTGATGTGGTAATGAGGATTACTGGGAGATAGAGAAGGGAAAGAAGGAAGGGCTGGATGAAGAAACTAGTGGAAAGCTGTTGAGTGTCATAACATTAAGAGCAGCATTTCTACCTTCTGGGAACACAGCCAACTCACATTCTCAGATGTGTATTTGGTGTGTATTAGACAAGGTTGTGCCATGCTTTTAGAGAGTTGGTTTAAGAAGATGCTTTTCAAAGATGAACCACCTAAAAATACAAAGAGTTGAAGAAAAAAAAGGAAAGTTCTCATTTATTTCTAAACACTTGTGGGAACTACATGCCCAGAACAGGCATCTTATGGGTCACGACAGTTACTCCTGGACAAGATGAGACATCAGGCTCTTGCCATGGACTGCTCTTCTCTGCTTCTGTATTGTTCTGAGCAGGCTGCCACTAACTCCAAATCACAGCAGCATCTGATTCATCCTTGTCATGGTTTAAGCCTTTCAGCCATGCAGTTTTCTTGCTCACTCACTCTCCCCTCTTTCTTGCCCCAGTCCTGGGGGGATGGGGAGGAGAATCGGAAGAATGCAACTCCCACAGGTTGAGATAAGAACAGTCCAGTAACTAAGGTATAACACAAGCCACTACTGCTACTACCAATAATAATAATGACAAGAGAAATACAAGGAAAGAGAGTACAACTGCTCACCACCCGATACCAAGCCTGACCCAGCAGCGAACCCCTGCAGTGCAGCCCCCACACCCTTCCGGGTCTCTGCTCTCCGTTTTTACATCCTGAGCATGACGTGCTGGGTTCAGCAGTAGCAGTCATTTTTCTCCTTCTTAGTAGCTGGTGCAGTGCTGTGTTTTTGACTTTCAGCTTGGGAACAGCGCTGATAACACCGATGGTTTTAGTTGTTGCTCAGTAATGTTTACTCTGACCAAAGACTTTCTGAGTCTCATGCTCTGCCAGGGAGGAGGGGAAGCCGGGAGGAAGCCGAGACAGGACACCTGACCCAAACTGACCAAAGAGGTTATTCCATACCACATCATGTCATGCCCACTATATAGACTGGGGGCAGTTACCCAGAAGGGTTAGATCACTGCTTGGGTGGGGCTGGGTATTGGTCGGTGGGTGGTGAGCAGTTGTATTCTCTTCCCTTGTTATTTCCCTTATCGTTGTTATTATTATTGGTGATAGCAGCAGTGGTTTGTGTTATACCTTAGTTACTGGGCTGCTCTTATCTCAACCCGTGGGTGTTACATTCTTTCGATCCTCCTCCCCATCCCTCTGGGAGCAGGGGGAGGAAGGTGGGGGAGAGTGAGTGAGTGGCTGCATGGTTGCTGGCTTTGCTTAAACCACGACACTTTCACGCAACACAGATGGTGCCATACCCCCTGATCTCACTTCTGTTGCCCCTAAATCCACACCTCCCCAGCTCCTGCTCTGAGGGGAAATACCACCACTCTCACCCACCCCGAACTGCTGAAGGCTCTGGTGACCTGGGCACCAGGGATAAGTGAATAGCTAGGCAATCAGCTGAGACAGGGTATGCGCCAAATCTGATATAGTCTGTGGGCTTGATCTCACAGTGACAATCTCACAAATGGCCCTGGAGCAATGTAATCAAGCAGAAGAGGGACAGCAGGTACTTGTATGACAGACAGCCACTGTCTGGATCGAAGATAAGACAGAAGGGAGAGGATTCAGGGAATTTTCTTAAACACAAGAAATGGATTTACAATAGTTCAGGAGCAAGCAGATTTCTAAATAAGTAGTCAAAATTTACACTTTTACCTCACAAGATTTCTAAAAACATCATTGTAAGAGGCTGTCATCGCTAAAACAACCAGTAGCCATTAAAGACATCAAAATCTTCCCCTTTGCTGAAAGGCACTGCCGTTTCCACACACACTTGTCAAGTTGTATTTGTTCTGGTGTTGTCTCATTCAGGCCAGCAATACAGTCAACACCAGTCAAATGATTCACTTGGATAACGCCTGCAATCAAAGTTTCACTTAGAATTTGGAACTAAAGCCCACACCGGCTTGTATACAGAAGTGTCTTCACGTGATTGTTTTATTGGCCAAGTACTGCATTGCCATCTACTGGAGAGTGAAGAAATAAAATCCAATAAAGGGATCTTGCGTAGTTAAAGGAACTATGCTGCCTGTGCATTTTTGGCTTTAACTTTCACTGTTTCTGTACAATTATTCTAAGTCTCTGATGATGACCTCTAAAATTGTTCTCTGTATGCTAAAGAGTTTGTAGTCTTCACTGTTTTCAAAGTTAAGCCACATAAATATCACTTTTAGGGTGAGACAGGTCAAATATTGTAAATAAATGTTTCTTCAAAATGAGAATGTGTGGTCCCTTTAGAGCTGGAACTACTAGATAAGCAGCCAGAAAAAATGCTGCTAAGGATTAAAGCTGTCTTAGTCCTGAACTTCTGTATTTGTTTGACCTTTGTTGTCTAACAATTGTAAAAATGGCTGATAAATAGCTAAATAATATTACTCCTGGGATAAAATTACTACCAACAGAATTTATGCCAAAGGCAAATTAAAGCAAAATATCTAAAGCTTTCTCCCTCTGTCCGTCTCCTTTTGCCTGTGAAATGAATCTGTGTTATTGAGCTTATTGATATACAGTAATCCCTTCCTGCCTTCCAATCTTTTTTTATTTTTTAAGTCCATAGAGTTTTATGTTCATAGAACATAGGGAGAAGAATTAAAACTGCTGGTACAGCCTTAGCTCACCCTTCCAAGTGCTCTACAACTGCCTTTGATGAGCTGAAAATATTCCCTACAGGATGCTCCTCTCAATTGCTGCAGAACCTGACTCTCCATTAAGAGACTGTACAGGTGACAGGTTTAAAAGAAGTGAAAAAATATAAACCCATAGGACTGCATTAGTGAGGAAGTTTGAGGCAGTACCAGAAAGGGTGGGTTTGTGGCTTTGTCAGCTGAGGCCGGTTTGAGTCAAGGCTGTAATACAGAAAATATTTTTTACAAAAGATACTTTCTTTAAAAGGACAGATGAAGATTACTCAAAGGTTGACTGTGTCTCAAGAAGCACGTGCTCCAGCCACCACAGCTCTCCTGAGTCCTGCTCACCTGCACCCCTGCCTCCTCTCCATCTTTCTTTATATCTGTCCCGTTCCTGTCCCATATTTTCACTCACCCTTTTCTCCTCTTCACCTCTCTTTGCTTGCCTTGCCATTGTATCATTTCTGAGGTGCTTGTTGCAACCTATTGTTCTCTGCTGAATACCACAGTTGTGAGTATGTCACTCAAGACAACTTACTCACGCATTGCTGCTGAGGCTCAGCTGGTGCAGCAGAAAAAAAAGCATTTTGGTTAGGAAACATCCTATTCAGATCCTGCAGCATTACAGCAAATCTGCTGAACAGATATGCACAGTGCACAGTGACTTCAGCCAGTATCAAGACTCGTTTCAAACTGGCCTGTTTTCGGTATGAAGTAATAAAATCATCTCATCATTTAACTGTTGCATATCAGCAAGTTAACAAAAATCACAGAAGTGATGAGACCCAGACTTTGCCAATAGCTGTGATCCTAAAGCAATGAGGCAGCACATGCTCAAGGATGGAAGAGGAATAAGTACAGTGGAGGGGTTGTTGTTATTGTATATTTTTTTTCATAAATGGTTGAATGATTTTTTCCTAGTAGAGGAAAGATCAGTCCTCAGTCCCCATGGCTGGATACTAGTATTTATTAGTATAGTGTTTATCACATCAATTTTGAGGGTTTCCTTTTTAGGAAGAAAGTATATTTCTGCTAATCTCCTTTCCTTGAAAACAAAAAAACATAGGTTTTATTCTCTGTGTCTCATACAGGGCATGCTGTACACCTCTGAAGAAAATCTACCGCACCATCTGACGTTGTTCGTATTTCATTTTGTAGCAACGCTTAAGACAGAGGCCAATCTTAGTGCTAAGCAACATATAACTGGGAGGTAAATAAAATCACTTTGCTACAGGTACAGTTATCCTTCAGGCTCCAAGTCAGGAGATGAGTCTGTTGGTTCAATTTACTGGGCAGCAGTTTGGATATTTTTCCATTCTGATAAGACTGTATTTCTTGAAAACAGAGAGAAAAAGCCAAGCAGAGTGGGGAGCTGGGGATGTTTCCAAGCAGAGCTCTGAGACAGTGTGCAGGAGACATAAACTTCAGAAATAATAGTATATTTCTTTCGTCCAATAAATATTCTGTGTTGCATTAAAAGAAAAAGCTCTGTGATTAGCTGCCATTCAGAAACATTCCATGTAGCTGTGTTCCATGCCATTTTATCTGCTTCTTGTAGCTCCTACAGGAACTAGTACCACGTGCAGCCCCATAGTCCCATCAGCTGCACCATGTGGGTGCCACCACCACCCCCTCCTGTCTGGGTGGGTTTACGTGTTTCTCTACATTTTACCTACTGGAAGTCATTGCAGTCACTGCTATCAAAGAAAGCAGTGATAGAATTGTATGCTGTACAAGATGAGGGTAGGAGTGATCAGTACTGCACAGATTTCTATGAAGAGAGACTAAATAGCTCTGAGGTCCCAAGGCAGAGACCGAGGTAGGATAGGATGAAGGCCAGTGAAATTGTATTGGCCAGAATGGAGAACAGTTTGTTCAGGGGCTTCACAACACAGTGAACCACTGATATTAAATCAACAAAAGGAAATAATTGTTCATGACTGCATGGTTAAATTGTGGCATTCCTTACAGCAAGCTACTTGAGATGCCACAAGAATTAAGGAATTGGAGAGATTGTGGAATATAGCTTCATTTGTGGCTGCTAAAAAGATTATGGTGTGAGTGCAGGCTTTAGACCAGGACGCATTTAAACCACAGACAGCTGGAAGAGTGTACAGGGGAAAAGGTGTCACTCTTTCCACAAACATAGTTTAGGATGCATCTGAAGGAAAGATAAAATAACAAGATGAAGAAATCCTTACTCTGACCTAATATTGCTGTTCCTACACTAATGTGTTTGGAAGACTTACTGATAGCCTAGAAGGTGCAGCAACTGGAATGCACACCTAGTGCTTTCCTCCTTGTATCTCATTTTTTCCGTGGTCCAGACTAGAGGTAACAATATGGATTTAGCCATAGTGGTCAAGATTGCTTTTCTTTTGGCTAAGAGGAATCTGCAGTACCTCAAACCCCAGTTAAATTGCCCAGAAGCCTGTGAGAATTGAAATGAAATAGGAAAAGGCCTTTCAATTAAAAACTGAGTAGCTTACTACTGTGTTATTCCACAGGACTTCTCAAGCTTCAGCGGACTTCTCAAACTTCAACTGATGCCAACAGCAGCAACTAGGGAATGATCTCTCCTGTCTGACACTCCGGTTTTGTATGCAATTTATGGAGCTTAGTTAATGTATGGCCCTAAACAATTGCTACTTTTTCTGTATGATAATGAATCTTGTGACAAAGCCAAGAGTACCTGATGAGAAGGAAAGGAAGCAGAAGTGTTTTCATTGCAAAGATCACCACAGGGAGACATTGGTGATTTAAGCACCTGTGCAGTGGGTAACACAAATGTGGCTCATACACTATTTTGCTCTCCCATCCTCTATTTCCAGATTGCCACTAACACCTCAAAGAGCAGGAAGCAGGGAAACTATCCATCCCATTAGTCTAGACAAATTCCAGACATCTATTTTCTCACTGTTAGTCCAGTTACCAATTGTTTAGGATCGAAGTGACCGCACAAGCCAAAGAAACAACTGTAGCAGCCATTGCTAGACCTCAGGTGCCTGTCCCTGGGAGAGGCTGGGGGCTACCATGGCAGAGGGGTAGGAGCCTGGTGGAGTATCCCAAGGGCTGGCAGCCACCCCACACTGCTCAGTGGCCTGTTCTCCAGCAAGTCCTCCCAGCACAAATCCCTCTGAGATCCACTTTACTGCCCTTCTCATCAAATAAATGACTCTTCACAATCCACAAAGCCCACGTTCACCACCTGCAGCCTATGTATGGAAGCCTGCTCTGTGCCACTGTTTTCTATGGGAAAGTGGCGAAAAACCCCTCCGTCAGTGTCAGTTTTTTCCACGAATAGGGCCTGTTGTGCTAAGTATGTGCACATGAGGGAGCTTTCCAAGCTTGAGTAATCCATCTGGCAGCAGTATGCAGTGCTATAAGATTTGTTTCTGCAGAACAGGATCAAGAGCTGATTTAATTGCATTAGTCACCAAGCAGCAGTACCGCTGATCTTGGACCCAGAGTGCTGGCTGGCCAGCAAGTCTCGTGGTTATTTTAACTCTGTTTGTTTGACCTTTTCAGTGGTCTGGACCCCTTGAGGAGCTGGAGAATGCTTAATCCCACCGCTGCTACCTCTGAAATGAAGAGTGGCTAGGCCAAGCATTAGCTAAATAGGATGCTCAGGCTGAGTAATGGCTCATCTTCACGGGGGAAGTGTCTGCCTCTTACTGACTGACTTTAAAGAAACCATTTATTAAATGGTGTCTGAATTTGATAGGAAAGAAAGAAATTAAGCTTGTTGCTGTTTATTGCTCTGAGGATCATTAAATATTTCTTTCTTTTATTTAGTAGCTCTGAGATTTCTTTATAGGCAAATAAATTTACAGATCTGTAGAACAGAACCAAAACATGACATTTAGACCCAGAACCACATTTCTCCCAAAGTCTGTGGGTGTTTGACTCATGTTATCCACTGATTCAAGCAGGACAAAAAGAAAGAAGCTGAAAAAGTTATGTCCTAAGAGAAAGTTTTCAAAGTCCAACAGGGCTCTCTCTTTCAGCTAGATCATAGAGTAACAGTAATACTGTTACTTGCTGCAATTCCTATTGCTGTAGATAAAGTATTGCGCAAGTTTAAGTAAGTCTCCAAATAATGTTTCTAAAGAGCTGTTTACTGCCAGATCATTATTTTTTTAACCTCTTGAGCCAAACTCTCTGAAACTGCACAGCATCTGGGAAGGAAATCATTGCTCAAATTGCCAATGTCAGGACAGACGCCAGACAAACTTTGTTCCATAGCAGTGATATCTCACTCATTGCTGTCTGAACAACACACTTGTGTCTTGGAGTCCTGCAGTCTTCAGCTTTCAGGAGAACACTTGTCAAAGCTGAGCTGACGCAACAATCCGTACATGAGGAGCCATAACACAACTTGCCTTCGACTCCTCTCATCAACTGGATTACTCCTGCATGGTAGATTCCGAAAGAAGAGAAAAGCTAGAAGGAATTTTGCACCAAATAATCTGTAAAATGGCAATATTAACAGACAAGTCATACAGTAAAAAGGATGAAATATATAAAATTTATTATATGATCCCTGCTATTATGGAACTCCATACCCTGTGGTATCTGAAAGACCTCAGAAAAAACATAAACCTGATAGCCTCAAACAGTTGAATTGTAACAAGCTACCAAAAGAATCCTATCTCTGGTTTAATAATCTTTATCTCACAGGCTTTTGGTAAAATTTGACAATGTATTCTTCTTAAAAGATCAGACACCACTGAGTTTTGAGGATGATAAAGATGATCAAAATGTGCTAATGGGTTATTTGAGCTCATTCCAACACTGAGCTCACAGGGTGATGCTGATAAAACTGGAATAGTTACCCCTCAGGGCAAGCCTGCTTTTAGCTGGTAATACTTTACCATTTGAAACTTCCTGATTAACACTTCCCGGGATTCTGTAAATAGCTGGGGAGGAAGACATCTGTGTCCAGATAAAAGACGCTGGTGGATTTGCTGTCGGGGATGTGCAGTTCCCAGAGCAGCATTACCAGTGATCCCCATGAGCCAAAGGAGATGACTGTGAAAATGATGCCTCTGGTGACACAGAGAGTGAGAGGGACAAAGGGACAGCCACACATAGACCCTGGCTGTGGAGGTCAGTTGGGACTCTGACTCTAGATTATCCAGTGAAATTTTCAATAGCAAGAAAGATAACATTTAAATTCCTCCAGGTTCATTTGTGTTCTGTTTTACTCTGACTGGTGAGTCAGGGCAAGCAGCTGTGATTTCAAAATTCATTTCTATGGTGTGATATTGCTTTACCAGGTAAAGAGTGGGGAGGGGCTGAGGTTTAGTTTTAGCAGAAAGTTAGCATTTCAGACTACGCTTCTTTTCAGCTAACTAAAATGTGATGACCTTTCTTCCTGTACTGTCACATAAACATATATGGTATGGCTCCATCCCAGCTTCTGAGGTTAGGAGCTCCAACTCCAGCTCCATTCTGAAAAGATATTCTGTAAAAAAAACATATCCATATTTATTGGTCTCAGTCACTCAAACCTCAGATCTGCTCATTTAAAAGTAAAAAAGATGCTTTTTTCTAACTGCCAGTGCTTAAACTGCACCTGGCTCACAAATCATCTCTCATAGACTTCAGCTGCACCTTAACTGTGCCTGCAAGGCATCTTGCTGGGCTGGGATTATGGATGAGGCAGTCGGTGCTGGCAAGAACACAGCCTGTCTTTTACAGCCCTGAGAGGGTGTGCAGGGCTGGCAGCCTTATAAAACATCTTTTTCTTCTTCTAAGCTAAATGTGTTCAAACTGCTGGTCAGCTGAAGCATTCCAGAAATCACCTGAGGTTCTGCTGAATACCCCAAGAGCAGAGGTGAGAGGCAGTGCACGTTAGTAGCATCATGTAGTTAATGGAAAAGGTCACTACTATTCTGTTAATGAGGTGCACCAGCATCTTCACAACATTTCTGGCTTTCCTTCCAACACACTTCTTGGGATGGACAGTGTAGTTATGCTACATGAACCACAGAATCCTACTGGAGGGAAGAAATGGCCTGCATGGATAGTTTAAGCAACTCTTTTTAAAATGTGGTTTATGAACTTATAATTGGAAGTTATCTCAGGAAACAAATTCCTCATAGCTTTCTAGAGTGCCAGGAAAACATGAGAGCCCTGCAGGGCAACATGGCTCTTGTGGGGAGGATGTGCTATCAAGTGAGCTCCCAGCCCAGCTCAAACACCACCACCCACTGGTCTTGTCGGCAGGAAGTGCTCTGCCTCCAGAGAGGCTGGGGCTGGGGAGACACTGATGAGAAGAGCACCCATGGGAAACACCAAGGCCCCACTGGATGCAGAGGAGCATAGAGCAGTGAGGGTGAAGGCTTGAATCAAACCCCAGAGCCAAGCAGAAGGGCAACAGTGCAACTGCACCTGTAGCATGGGGGGGGGGGGAGGAAGAGTGGGAGGGAGTATCTCGATTATTTATTGCCTGTGGGGAACTCAGAGGTTCTGTTGGAAGCAGGGAGGGAGTCTTGAGCTGGTTTTACCAAGGTAAGCTCTCTGCCATTATTCAAACCTGCAATCTAATCTAGTACAGAAGCTGTACAGGGGAGGTCTTTGCTTAGAGGCAGGGAGAATACTGCAAGTGGGTGGGGGGAGAAGTAGATACATGATGTAACTCAAAAGCAGCCAGGTCTGGATCATGCTAAAACTTCTTCCCAAAACCAATCGTTCCTCATACGTTTACCAACTGCTATGGCCATAGGAGCAGTGGTTATCTGTGGACACTTGTATTTCTTGGGAAGCTTTTGCATTTTACCCTGGAAAAAAATGAAGCTCTGTTTTGCTAGGAAGCAACTGCTGAGCCAAGGGAGTGTGTGGGCTGTTGTCTTAATGTGCCTGATGTAAGGCGTGCAGAAAGGGTGTGTGAGTTCTCAACCTGTCTCCAGAAGGAGCATTCCTTCTCTTATTCTCTCTTTTGTAGGCTTCCCTCACACTCTATCCTTAGACTCCTTAAGCAAATGGATTGCCATCCAGCTTTAAAGTCCTTTAGCTAAAATCTTTCATTGTAATTTAACTCCTTTTGATTGTCTAAGCAGTGGTGGAGAAGTCTTAGCGTGTTTTCCTCTCCCTTTGCAGCTTGTTTATGTATCTCTTGTGTAACTCCTTCACTTTTCTTCCTCTGCCTCTTGTCTATGCTCTCTCCTACTAAGTTTTTAACTTCCAGGTCTGCTTTTCCCTTCAGTGGCAGTTTTTCTTTCTCATCTGTGTATGCGTGACTCTGCATATACTAGTAATAGGATTCAGTGCTTTGCAACACAAAGCAATTTTCCTTGCATTACAAACATGCACTAATTTTCCTGTTGTAAACCAGTTTGATCTGTGCTCTCACTTAGCAGAATGATAGGAAACTCTTCTGTTGAGTAACTGCCTATCTATTTTCAAGCAGCCCACTTTAAAAGTTGGCAGCTGTTTAATTTATTAAATCAATGCCATTGTAGCTATGCTTTTAAATGTCTGAGGTCTTTTATTAGGGGAGGCAAAGCCTGCCTAATATAGGCCATCAGAGTTGCGCTGTGTTAGTTGTCACAAGTCATTTGTAAGTGGCAAAACCAATGTAAAGAACCACCGTGTAACTAATAAACGTGTTACCATCTTTATGCTGTAAAAGCTAAACCATTTCTTAGCAAGGAAGGTACCATTTATCAACAGCTTCAGGGTGTAAAAGTTCAAGATGGTGTGTAGTAATGTAAGCATGCTTTTTGCACAGTTCTGGACATGTAGGGAGTTATTTCATTTTTATTTTGAGGCTAAGAGGCAGCTGAACCTTTAGCATGGATCTAAAGAGCACACATAAACATTGGGGTTTTTTCCAATCCACTTAAATCTCAGTAAACAAGGTTATGCTTACAGTAAAAATTATTTTGGCAGCTATAGCAGAAGGCAACAGAGATACAGATTGTTCACACCATTAAGAAAAAGATAATTACGATAAAGCATGTGGCTGTGAGGTGCGGGGGACCAGCCTCTCATTTATTCTCACCAGCAGCACAAAGGGAGAATAGGTTTATCTCCCACCAGCTGCCAGAGCTAATTCTCTCTGTGCTTTGGAAGTTGGAGGCAGGGTTTTTTCAAAGGAGAGGGGGAAATGAATGTCACAAAACAGATGAAGACTATGCTGCTCCTTGGGTTATTTATGACTGTTGTAGCTCCAGGGAGCACAAGAACATTGACTTCAACATAACCTGAGCTCTTGGTGGCTTATCTTAGGAAGATTTACCGGAGCATCATTGCTCTCTCTAAGTCTCTCCACAGAAGTGGCAGCACTTGTAAACAGATGATGATGAGCTACCTGTGGAAAATATTCCTCATACATATAGTGCTGTTGGAGGGTAATATCTGCCTGGTAGCAGGTGGCAGCAAGAATCCAGTGAGAACAGAGAGGCTAAGCTTCCTCCTGCTTTTCCTTCTCTGCAACAGCTTGACTTCTGGTGCGACAGCTTTGGGGCTAGTACAGCAAGCATGCCATTTGCACTACCTATTCAAGCAGTGCATTTAAGCACCACATTTGCTGAAATAAGGTGTTGGGACTTAAGAAGGGAACAAAACTGGAGGGAAGTGTAGCTCTCTTAGGAGTATTAGTGCTGCATGCTTACTCTTTTCCTCTCTGCAGCACTGACTGTAGCTCCAAAGCTCTCCAGCAAATACACTCCTCCAACGCTGTCTTTTCACAAAAGCATCTGTCAAGGTCTGATTAAACCAGAATATGCTGCTTAACAAGACCCGGTCTATAATATCAAAGGATCGGTCTGGCAGAGCTAGAATGGTCTCCAGAGACAATTACAGTCCCCTGGGGATGGAGCTGCATTCAGCTTCCCCTTCTGCCAGCACTCACAGATGCTATCCCCACTAACAGTCAGGCCTCACATATGCTGCCAGCTACCTGGATAGACAGAACTTCAGCTTCTCCAGCAATACCCCCTGTTGTACAGTACCGCACACCCCATCCTGCCTGCCAGCACTCTTCAGGACGTGCTCAACTGCCTCAATGTGGGGAACCTATTTAACATGTTTTAAGTAGACCATTCTGTAAAAATAGGAAGGAAAGCGGGTTTCCTTGGGTTTATTTAAAAAAAAAAAAAAAAAACACCCAAAAGAAACCAAAAGCTCCACCTCCCATATGGGCATGTTGAGTAAATATGTGTAAAAGTGATGCTCACTTCTCCCCTCGCTTTCAGCTCTAACAGACTTGTTCAGAATTTAATCTGGTCAAAGAAAGCAACCTCAGGAAAGTGCTGTCTTCCACTGGCAACCAACAAGATCATTCATCTGTCACTTATCATCATGTTTCATGAACTTCATGGCATTTCAAGCACCTCTTTTTATGGAATGCAGAACAGAGCCAGTGAATTTTCTGTATCACTCACTGAAGATTTCAGATGCACACACACAAACTGAGCTAACACACAACGGCTTTCGTTTCGTTACTTCTGCGAAAGAATATTTTATGAATATTCTGTATTGTGAAAAATGCTTTCATAAGAATACAGAACACATACAACATTTTTCTAGTGTTAAGATATGAAATGCAAGTGTCTTGGCTTGGAGTTTATAGAACCTTAACATAGGATTCATGCTTGGTCTTGGGGTTGGGGTTTTATTTGGTTGTTGGTTGTTTTTTTTTGAAGTATACATATTAGTAACAAAGTGCATAACACCAAAGGAGGCCAGACTCCTATAATAGCTACAAGCTGGTCAGTAGCCACTTAAATAAACAGGTGTTTTCTAGTGTGCTTCATTGGTCCTCTCCTTCCACCAGGGCCTGACAGAAGAATGCAAGATACTGTGTTTTTGTACTGTTACAATATTGGATATTATTATATCCAAGTGATTTCCAAACCCAGTTACCTCTACCTACCCAAATTAAGAGAGACTGGCATGATGAAAAAACATGGATAACAGCAAGAATATTTTGCACAGGCAGGCATCTGGGAAGCTTTGTTAAGAGGGTGGCTGGCACTGAACTGCAGGTGATGAGCCCTGCAAGTGGGCATCCTGGTCCCAGGGTCGGGGTGCAGGGCTGCTCAGGTTGCTCTGTGCTGTGCTGCTGCCCAGGGCTCTTCTGCTGGGGTGATCAGCATCCTACCCTGACAGGCTTCAGCAAAGCACACGCTGTGCTCTGCACAGCAGGAGCCTCCCCAGAGCTGAAGAGCTGAGCAAAGCACAGCAGAGGTGTCCAGTCCCACAGCACTGAGCAAGCTCTTTGGTTCTGAACTGGCTCTGCAAGCAACATAACAGCTCCTGGCTGAGTCCTGACCTGGGCTGCTCAGTTGCCTCTGTGTTGTGCTGGTTACTTTTCTGCCCAGGACTCTTACCCAGGGCCTCTCCAAAGCTTAGCAGTGCTGTGTTAGTGGGGCAGTTGGAGGGAATTACACTATCCATAAGTTAGGTATTGAAACCCACAGGAATTTGGTCTTTAGGGCATTGACTGCTACTTTTTCTAAAAGAACTGAGCTGTCTATTATGATAGTACTGACTTTTCACCTTGATACCAGACTCAAGCCCTCTGGGAATTTATTAGTATTTTGATATATAGATCAACATATATGTACACTAAATGGTGGTGTCATGACCTGTTGCACAGATTTCACAGGGTAGAACTCAGCTATGAAAAGTCTTCATTTTACTCAATTTGCACATTCAATGCATAGTTCCAGTAATGCTTATAGTGGTGTGCTGCATATAATACTTTGAAGAATCATACTGACAAGTCAATGATGTATGGAAGATATCATACAGTATAGCAAACCGAACAAGAGATTTAATCCATGCTCTTTATCATGTGGTGTACCAGAGCCTAAATGTAGAGCCAAAACACTAACCATTATATTTTCAGAATGATACTTGCAAGTGTCCATCTTTACCTTTCTTGACTACCAGTTCTAACTTGAAAATGCTTCAAGAATTCTCTTGGGGTCCCTACATGATCCAGCATGTGCTGGAGGCCAATCCCTCTTCTCCTTACCTCACCAAGTGCTTTATATTCTATGTGAAAGAAGGGGTGCAGAAAGAGACTCACAGCTCAGGATAAAACACATACTCAGGTCCCCTGAGAAGAGGTTCTTAACCCCCAGTTCTTCTGTATCTAGATAGATTATGATGCAATATTGCAGTGCAAATCCTGATCATTATATGCAATATTTGATAATGAACCTACTCAGATATATTGTTGATTAAATATGCCCTGACAAATAGACAAAGCATTTGCAGAGTGTATTTAATTTGGATCAAATTGAGGTGAATACCACTGAGGTTGCAGAGGTTTTTTATGCTCTATAGGAGTAAAGCTAGGCTCAGGAAAGCTTCAGTAATATCAACACAAAGTGACTGTTAGATTTGTTTTTCTCACAGTGGAAAAGCAGATAAGGTTTCAGGACAACTAAAAGCTTGCTAGCTTTGAGGAAAACAATGCAGGAGAATCTATGGAGTAGTATGACAGAGTTCCTGTACTACCTGTTGGCCTGGTTTATGTTGAAATCATTTTCTGAAAAGAATCTTTCTGTTTTATTGTTCCTGTTGCTCCCATCCCCATTTAAAACTTGAGACAGACCATAAAATAAAAATCAGTGATGTGCAAATAGAAAGTTGACATAGGGTTCTAGCGCACTTTGTCATTAGCATTTTCTCTTCTTAGAAAGAACACATATATACTATATGCACACTGTACTTATACATTCCTACATGTAGTTTGCCACTTTAAGTCTGGAAAATTTCCCATTAACACCCTTAGCAACTTACCTAAGCTCCACCTCACATCCCTGCTTTACTGCTTTTTAGTTTGTCTTTACATTTCCTTCATCACTAAAGCTCACAGTATATACTAAAACATCTGTTGCCAGGATAAATAATGTTCCTCATGGTGTTTTTAGCAGCAAAAATGTTTTTTTAAGGCTGGAGTACTAATGCCAAACAAATTCGCAGTTACTTTTGGCATTGTAAGCAATAGGGCTGTGCATTCTGTTCAGAAAGTATGTGACAAGTAAGTAAAGTTTAAGTAAACAGAAAACGCTTATGCATTCTTTTGATTAAACTTTCTATTCAGGAAGGATGTAGACTACAGAGAAAATGTTGAAAACTTATTTCAAAGGCAGGTTATAGATCGAGGAGAGACACAGTAAAACATGGGATGAATAATCTATCCCAAAGCCAAAAGAATCTGAAGGAAAAAGCTTCACCAGTTGGAAGGAAATGACAAATGATTTTGTCAGCTTGAATCAAGCAGAAGAGTGAAATCCAATTTCCTGGGGGTTCATGAAAAAAGGTATTTCAGAAAAAGTGCAATAAAGTAAGGATGCTGTATCCAGGTCAAAATCACACAGTGAAAAACTGTCTTCAGCAGGTGGAGATTGCCAAGCTTTTTAAGTGGTGATGTCAAGTCCCATCAGCAAAAGAACTGCAGATGCGAGCAGTAGCTGCACAGGAGGTATCAGAAAAAATCTGTAAGCACCATCTTTTTCACAGTAACTCACTAGGTGTCATTTCCCACTCAGGACAGAGCATGCACGCGCTCTGTCTCATTGCTGAAAGGTGCCAGCAGTGAAACTGATCTGCTGACTTCCACAGCAGTTCAAGTGAGATTACTGCCATTTTTGCATAACTAAGAATGGTGATTTCTACCCAGTCTCCCCCTCTCCCTCCTCCCCTTACATTTCCAGGAGTCCAAAATGTCTTAGAAGTTTAGAAAGCAATAATATAGATGTAAATATTGGCATTGAACTCTCCGAGTTGAGAGGACAACAGAGCTAGTGCTGAAGTCCTGGCTTCAATTCCTTCAGATTCTGGATAATCTTTGGAGAAAACCACATGTGTTTCTGCCACACTGCTATGGGATGAAGCATTAGGAGCATGGCAATCAAGGAAGAGGGATTTCTGACCACAGAAGTTCCAACCATCTAATGCTTTCCTATCTTAAAAAGTAAAGATCTAAGTACAGTCTTATGGCTGCGTTACTGGGTCTTCAAGGTACTGGTTTTGACTGCTCAAACTGCTGCTGCTGGTTCAAAATTCTGGAGAGAAACTTTTCACCATCCAGTCCTCTCTTGTATCAGTGTTTTATTCACATAAATCCCAAACGTGTACCTAGCATTCCATATTTGTAATTCTGGACCAGTGACAACAAGATGTTATGCTTGCACTCCTCTGCTGGACTGTTGATGCGAAGACTGAAGTTCTCTGGGTGTGGGGTTTGGTTGGTGGGGTATTTTTCTGCAGTTTTCACAGGCAAAGTCTGCTTACTGTCTTCCTTATGCATATCACCGTAATTTGAGAAGGAGGAGCCCAGCCAAGGGGTAGCAATAGGTTAGGAGCTATTTGGACTGATGCTGAGTGTATTGAAATCCATGGACCAGCTGATTCACACAAAAGTACTGACTAAATAATAATAAACCTTAAAAAAAAAAGCAAGAAACAAAATTATCTTTCATTTTGGGATAAGAGAATAAATTATTGGCTCCTGACTCTACAATTTTTATCTAGGTGGCCTTAGAAAATTGTTGAGCTCATCACAAATATACAGAAAAGACTATTTTATTAACATATTTTTGTGAGTCTTCATTCTGTTCAGAAATATGAAGTACAGTCAGTTTAATTGTACAATGAGGCTGACTCAGTGTTCTAAGTGGAACATAAACTTATTCTTTAAGTATATTTTCTGAACGAGCTAAGTTTCTACTAAAATGATCACCAGTAGAAGAGTTAACAATGTTAACATTTAGACTGTCATCTTCAGATTTCGGAGTCAGTACTGTATAGGGTTGAATAAGTCATACCAATTGCAAATTATTCTTTCAATTGTCTTTGGTCTCTTGCACATAAGACTGCATCAGCCCTGTTTGATTCATGTCTTCAAGGATTTCTTCACAGCCATGACTCTGAGGAACACAATTTATTTTAAATGGGATGTAGACTTCAGAGCACCAGCTTGATAACAAATTTAATAATGACATAATGTCTTGTGTGAATGCAGCACAAGAAATTTCAGAAGCACAAGATTTCAACTGAATCGAATCTGTGCCCTTCATTTTCCACCTTCTTGCTTTCTTCCTGTCATACTTGCTTCAGGTTGGTATCTGTTTACATAGCACACAGTAAGCTAAAGCTGGTATAAAGTAAGTATCATCTCTTGACTCCTCCCGCCTGTTTATTTTCATCTCTGTGAGAAGTTTATTGCTGTTTCTTATATTCTTATATCCTGAGGGGTGTGACTTTTGTTTGCATCTTAATGGAATTAAATAGCAGGATGTGTTTGCACAAGCCTTACAGGCATACTCCTGCTTCTGCTCAGGTATTAAAGCTGTTTGTATGGGACTCAAAGTGAAGTTTTGTAAGCAAAGGTCTACATTTCTGGTAGAACAGAAAGTGTTCTACATTACATAACAAGAAAAACTGTAATTTTGGGACCATTCACCCAACTGCGCAGTTTAGTTTGTTTCCCTGCAGTTATGAATGTATTTTGCGTCTTTCTACTCTGGGTGCAATTCACAATTCTGTAGGTTTACCTGTAACACAGCATGGATACAGCCTAATCATTTGGCAGAAGTTTTGCCAGTTTAAAATCTGTTTCTGTCCCTAAATATACCACCAAACAATTGCTCATTTGTAGTTGAATTTACATAAGGATATAGCAGTTTCAACAGTGCAACACTTGATTTTCAGGCAAGCATGGCCCTCCCATGCAAGGTGTAGGAGATGAGTGTTGAGTCTTCCTCTTGCCTCAAACTATTTAAACTCAGATGTGGCACTTTTCTGCAAGGCTTCCTCCTTCGGAGGCTTCTGGTACCTGCTCCTGGGCCTAGGGATCTTCAAGTCTTTATGCAAAGAGGAGCACCCTTAAACAGGGCCAGCATGGCAGGCATAGGTCCCTGGGTAAGAGACTCATCCGTGGGTGAGATGGAGCCAAGCCTTCATGTCCTGCTTTCTCTGTGAGCTGAAAAAGCTAACAGAAATTGTAAATGGAAACAAAGCCTCTTTGCATGTCTGTCTGGCACCTCAGAGCTCTGAGGAGGTTGGTTGTTACTGTCATTTGACTTCTGTGGCAAGGAAAAGGATGCTTATTGCAATCTAATTTAAACTGTGCCCACAAACTGTAAATACTGTGACATACTTTCGCCCTAAAAGTACTGAGAGGATTATGTCTGTGAACTTGTACCTGCAATTAGACAACTCTTCTTAGCTGCTTCTGGGCAAGCCTCATTGTGTATGTCTGTACTGCTAAATAAACCATGGCAGGAAGTAATACACGGCCGAGTGGTGCAAGATGTGTCCTGTTGGTCCTGCTGGTGTCTGGCTCCCTTCTGAGCAGGAAGTGTCCGTATGTCTAGTACAGTGCCTTGCCCTACACCTCCTTGGGGCCTAATCTGCGGTATTGTTGCCATCGGAGGTGATTGATAGGCTTTGGGAAGTTTTTGGTTTGGCTTTCTTTCCACTTCAGTGCATCTGAAACACTCACCTGGGCTGCATTACAGCCCACAATAGTGATGGGTTTAGAGCATGAAACTGAGGGTATTGTCACATGTCATGGTGTCAAGTGGAATGCTTTTGTAGTACAAAGTCTGCTAGAATCGTGTCAGAAAAGTAGGGTGGGGGAAGCCAAACTTGGGTCAGCCATGTCCATAATACCCTTTGGGGGTCAGCCATGTCCATAATGCCCTTTGGGAGCCATCCATGGAGTGAAATATTTCCAGCACTGTACCCACTCACCTCCTGGAGAAGGCTATCAGGTGTAGTCCACAACAGGGAGCTCACTAGCAACTGAGCAATATCCCTCACCTGAGCAGCAGCACTAATAGTTGCTGCATGGCCTATTTTTATCTTCAAATCTAGCAGTAGTGCTCAGTGAGTCTCAGCAGAGGCAAGGGGCTGTAATTCCTGTCCTTGCAGAGGTGGATTGTAATGAGGGAGAATGGACCACAGGAGGAATTTTGCTTCCTAGCTTACATAAGGGCTGTTTATTTGAGCCATATGATGCTTGGGAAAAGTGAAACAGAGACAACTTACAACTTTAAAAAAAAAATATATGTTTAATATAGCTTTAATGATAAAGAGGGATAAAATACATCGGGGGAATATCTGTCTAAAAAAATCAATCCATAAAACCACAACAAATAGAGACTGGAGCAGGTCATACAAAGAAGGATTAGGAGATAATCATACATTAAAACATGTAAAAACACATTAAACATAATAAAACCATACATTAAAAAGAAATATTTTATTTCAGCTTTTACGTCGTCATTATCAAGGTCTGGGCCACGATTTGAAAAGCAGATTTCAAAAAACTCAGCTAATAACCTTTCATAGATAATTTAGCTCCTAAATCATTTGGATATTGTGGAAAGTAATAACCCCTCACATTTGCTAATTAATGAATGAACTTTCTTAGGAAAGAACAGCTTTGTTAAAGAGCAGCTTAAGTTAAAGTTTTGCATAGTCTGCCATTTGTTGTAGGGAATAAGAAAGGTTCCACAAGAAGTCAGAACTATTAATACACCTGTATCTGTAAAAGAAAGGAATTTAGACTTCTTTTGTTAGGTTTCAGGCAAAATGCTGGTTGGAAGATTGTTGGTTGGTGTCCAGCTTTCAAAGATAATTCCCTTAATTAGGACTCTTGCTCCATCACTTTGCCATTCCCATTGTCTGTGAAAATGAGAAGTTTGGGTCCCAGAGAGCAGGCTTAAGTGTTGACTGGTAGAACTGCCTGCCTTGGTGACAGCATCAAACTGAAGCACCGCCTCTGCTTTTCAGCGCTGTGTGTAACTAGGGTACATATAAAAATGGTATTGAACAACTGAAGCATCAAGGACAGCAACAGCAGTGAGCACATCTTGAAGAAATATGTGACCAGTGACAAAAGTCACAAGGATTTGGTTTGTTTAGATTAGAGAAAAGGTGACTTGGAAATATGGGAATAACAATTCCCAGAAATGATACAGGCACCTGGGGGAAGAGTTTTCCATGACCTCTGTCAATAGGACAAAAAGTAATAACCTCAAACTGCATCAAATGAGATGTAGCTGAGGCATCTCCAGTGAGAAGAGCAAAGGACTGGAATTGTGTGTCTAGTGAGATGGTAGGGTCTTTGTTTTCAGAGGTTTTAAGAGCATCTCTTCAGATGTTTAAGTACAAGCATCTGTTGAGATAGTCTAAATATAGCCGGTTCTAGCTTGGGAGAGGTGGATATGCTAAATAACCTACCAAGGTCCCTTGTGGACCTACTTCCATCATTCTACTACCCTTAAAATGAAACACAGCACTCTTTAGCTACTGTATAGTATTACATTTGTAAAAAAAAAAATAATAATCCATTTTTTTTGTTTTGTAATGCTATTGTCCCCCAGGGTCACAAATGATGTAAGGTTTCTGAGCAATGGGTTAGACAAATACCATCTGGATGCATAATTTCTAGCCCTTCTCATCCTCTACAAAGTCCCAGAAAATTGTTTTACATTTGAGAGGAGAAAAAAATAATCTCTTGATGCGCCATCTTCCCCATAATAACTTGGAAAGAGGTGTTTTACATGAGCAAAAACATGCCTTCCTTTTTCAAAGTGTTTTCCATGTTTATGGTCTTGGCCGCAGAAGCAAAATGTGAGTGATATATAGCTGTACTCATTGCATATAGTGTTTTTTTTTTACTGGAGGTAATGGCAGAAACCACAACTACAGCACAGCCTTTTTTTGTTATGTCTTTCAAATTCCATAATTGGCTGGGGTTGTTCCTGGAGTCAGTCCACAGCACCTTCAAGCTTATTCAAAGGAATGAAAACTTTTCCTGCCCCTGTAATAAAAGCCTATTGGCCTTTCATGTTTAAGTCTATGGGAGAGATTTTTAAAGGAATGAGATAGATATCTATTCGGCAAAACGTGTACATGTTTTTTGGAACAGCAAGGCTCCTCTGAAGGAATGGACAGGAAGAAGAGGAAGGAACCAAAGCTGGGGAGTACCTGGCTTCAGGCAGAGTCAGCAGTGCCCACTGACCTGACTTGTCACTGAGGAAGAAGTTCTGCACCCAGCTTTCAATTAAGGAGATGGGCACCTGAAACCTTGGCAAGAGCTGCCTGCCTGTTTTGTAAGCAAGAACACTGTGGGGTTTTTAAACTTTTAAAGAAACACTTAGTGTTTCTAAATCACTTCTGTTCCCATGGGGAAGGCCTTACATCAATGCTAAGTTTTACAGTTTAACCTGCATCCCTGACTAATGTACAACTTTTGCTATCACCTATTAATTTATTCATTCTTCCTATGTCCAGAAATCTTTTACATGACAGATATCTATAACATCAAACACCAAAGGAATTATACTCTTGTAAGCTGATACATCCTTAATCAGTTATATTAATCAGCTTTATTATATTCATCTGACTTTACATATATGAAGGAGAGAATTGATACACTAAAAGGAGATAAATGAGCTATCTTTCTATAGTGTAGAGGGAATTAAAATGGAATTCTTAATATTTATATGTCCATCATGTGCAAAACTGCTGTTTCCAAAGCACTAACTCTGTGACTTGAGTTAGAAAAAAATCCATCCGTTCAGATACATTAATATTAAAGAATTAATAGATTACTGAAACACTACTGTCTTTTTCTCTTCTGTTTTTGCTTCGCTTGTTATTAATAGTGAGAAGTAAGAAAAACTTGCAATGCAAGGTAAGCCATTCAGTAAGCTAGTTATAATTTATATTAAATTTTGAATAAAAAGAATATTGATTTTTATGGAAAGGCTGAAATAAGAAGAGATAAAGCATCCTCTTGTCAGGTAGGTTTCAGGGGCTAACTACTTCAATCACATTCAGAAACAAAAACTGTACCTTTAAAAAGAGAAATATAGATAACCAAACTGCAAGACCATGACACATTCATCTAAGTAATAAATTTTTTCTTGTGGAAATGGAAATGTACAAAAAAAAAAAAGGAACATTTATAGTGAGAAGAATGATCCATTGGAAAAAAATAATAGATTCAAGTTTCAGTCTAACTTTCTTTCATGGTAAAATCAATGACCTCTGGTGTATAGTAAATTAGGTAATTACGTAAGATGTCAAACCACATAAATAATATAAGCTTGATTTTACAAATCAATTCTGCCTGTAAGAAGTTTTGCAATAGTGAGTACTAGTGATTAGAGTGTCCGCGTGAGGGACTACTGCAGATTCTACCACTGTAATAACAGAATATAATAATCACATGATTGGAAAGTCCACGTAATAACAAATACAAAGTTCAAATTATTTTAAAGAGTGGTTTCAGATGAAAATTGGAAAGCAGCACTAAGGTACAGGACGGTGGTCTCCATACGTGGCTCTTTTTTAATCAGAGCATACTCTACAGCTGTCTTTGCAGCACATTTACCACCTTGCCAGCCAGAGGACCCACATCTGGGGACAGTGTCAGATTGTCTATGCCTGGATTTTGCAAAAATTGCACATATTCTGAACACGATGCATCTGCAAATTCTTAAAATACTCTCCTATTCTTCATTATTTGCATTCTTCATTTCCCAGCCAGCCAAATCCACACAGGACTCGACAGTTTTTATGACAGCAGTTTCTTCTCACTTTCTAGACCATAACACAAGGAAAACAAAGCAGAATCCTTACAGGCCTTACCTTACTTCTTAATGTAGCACTTGCTTTCAATATAAGATCTAGCCCTTCATTCCTGACAAGTCTAGTACTGCTAGTTGTGTGAAAGGAGCATATTACATCACACAGTAGTCACCACTCCAAACTGAACTCTGCAGTGGCAGTTTGGGATTATTTGATAGGCAATATCTTCTTTCAAATATAAAGTGATACTCTGAGTGTTTGATGTTTACCAAAATGTAGACTGTTGGAAAATAGTGGTGATGGAAAATTTTTTTTTTGTTACTCTGGATTTGAAATTTCCCTACTGTAATTGTTTAAAAATTCTTTTCCTGTTTAGCATCTCCTTCCTACAGTTTGCTTGAATTCAATTAGTGCTTGCAAGAATACAGCTTGTCCCATTCTGTTTTTGTTATAGGTGTGTTCCGCACCCTTCAAGACTTCCAATGTTTTTGCATCTTGCCTTTCTCAAAAACTTTTCTTTGAAGCATTGCTGTCCCTGAAGCAACTTCTTTACCAATTCCTTCTAGATGGACACACTGCCAAAGTAGGTATGTGGTTATTCCTTTTGGGGACTATGTCACAAAACATACTCAAAGTGCTAACATCCGCAGCCACTCTGAAGCAAAGAACTGAGTTGTACACACTATATTCAGCAGCCCATCTCAGCTTCTCACTGCTGGCATCCCCAAAGCATCAACATGATTTCATATTCACTTAGTCAAGGGCAGGTAGAGTTTAAATTAAAAGACACTGGACAAACCTTGGGAATTCTTACCTTGCTATCATCAGCTAATCCTTTCCTCTCTTTAAGTTAGCATGCAGTGCCACAGGAGGGAGTAGATTTCTACTCACAGTAGAAATCACACTGTGAGTAATTTCCCTTGCAAAACATAAGACAATGATGTAAATGTTATAAAATGTTTCACAGTTTCTCTGCCAAACTTTTTTGGGATCTTCCAGCCCTGGTTTAATTTGCAAAAGTCTTGAGCTATGCAGAAAAATAGCACGTGGGGTACTCATGTGTCTTCACCATTCCCCGTTTAGTAATGGGGAGGAAAAAAAGTCCCACCATTAAGCAGTGTTATCCAAATTCTTCTGAAATTATATTGATGTTTGCTTCTTGGTGTTTTCTCAGCCATAAAACTCCTGTAAAGTGACTACCATCACCCCCTCCTACTTTTGGCTGCTTATTGGATGGAGAAGGCCTCTATTTTAAAGCAGAGCCAGGGGATAAGAAGTAGAGGCATCCTAGGGGTTGCAGGTAATGCAGGAAATTATGTGGGTTTTCATTTTGCCTTTCATTTATCAAACAAAACCCAGTGGAAGGGACATCCACCTGGTTGTGATACAGGAAATACATTGGACTGTCTTCAGGTAAGTTGTGGCTCTGCTCTAGTAGCCAATGGGTTTTGTGAAGAAAAGGAAAGACTTGAAAAAGCAGCCTGCCTGTAAAGCTCAAAAAGCAGGATTCGCATCTCTATACTGTTGCAGGAAGGGGATATTTTTTTCAAACATTTGCAAGACCCGGAGGCTCATTCTGTGTGGGCATTTGGTAGCTTATTTTTGCAGAGGCTGGAAAGAAACTTAAATGAGAAGACTGAGTAATTAATTGTGCCACCCGAGAGTTTGGCTTTCTGTATATCACCAGGAGACAGGTGTGGCTGTTAGCAGATGAAGGCATGTTGCTTCCTTACAATCTCAGTGCAAATAAGAGTCGTGACTTTCAGTATGTAGGGCAATAAACCCAGGCATCAGAAGGCAAAAAGACACAGGAACATAGAGAGAGATTATAAGCTGGAAATATTCCAGAAAGGACCTTTAAATACCATGAAGACCACCAGACAAAGTCTCTAATTTAGTCGACTCATGCTGTAGATGACATACTAAACAGATTCACTGTACCTTCAGTATTCTTGCTTTTAGATATACAAAAAGTGATATATAAGTGATAATATTTACAGCTTGCTGTTTCAAAACCATGGGAAATATTTGGGCCTGTAGTTCTTGTGCATCCAAACCATTTGGAAATGGATTTAAACTTCCATGTCCGCAAGCTCAGAGAAATATCTCAGCTGTAATATAGAAGAGCTGCAGTTACAAGAACTTCAGCTGCCCATTAGTATTAAAAAAATTTGTTGGTAATTAATAGGTAATAAAAGTCTTTTACTCATCTTCTATTCCCTTAAGAATTCAGAGAACACAAGTGAAAAGCCTTTCTAAGAAGAGAAAATACAGTCAGTTGCAAAAGGGATAGAGGAGAGAATGTATCCTCTGTAATAAGAGATGAATGTTTGTCATTAGTTTAATGAAGGGGCCCCAGAAACCTTCTGCAGCCCCCCATTAGTCTAACAGTCCATTGTATACATATACAATACACAGTCACTTGTCCTTGTGGGGGATCACGTCTGGGGTAAGTCTGAAGGCTAAAAATGGAGTCATTTCCACATTTCTGATGCATAGATTTAATGCTTCAGGAATTAAAAACCAAAACAAACAACAACAACAAACACACCGCCACCAACAAAAAAACAACACCAAAAAACACACAAAGCCCCTCAAACTCCAAACTTCTGATGTCCCTGTTTTTCTAAAATAATGGATCATCACTACAACAGACTTCATCCTCTGGTTCTGGCTAAGGATTTGGTCTAATCATGATTTGTTTCCACCTAATACACGTTTCTTGTTAAAAAAAGAAGAATTTTCAAATCATCGGTGTTCAGTTTTTCCCCTACCTCCCCTAGCTTGAACAAACATACTATGTGAAGATAGAGACATTGTGGCCACTTGTGTAAGCAATACATGCAGTAATGAAGAGTGGGAAAATTGTAGCTTTCCATCTTGAGAAGAGTTACAGGTACAAGGCTGACATTTGGAAGGGAAGTTTGAAGCTTGAATGAGGGTACAAAGTGCAGTTTATTCTCTAACTGCTGTGATCCACAATTTTGTGGATGATGATGGTGTAACACTCAAGAGAACAACAAAGTAATTTCATTTCACCCCAAGAGGATATTTTAACAACCCTTGCGGGCACCATCAAGCCAACCAAATCTCTGAATTGAGTGCAAGAATCACACTTTTGACCCTGTATCATAATTTCTTCCATAGCACTTGCATTTCTTAGGTTTGCAGCACAGTTCTGTAGTTTTTCCTGACCTGGGATCAGACACAGATGAATGCAGGAAGCATAATTCTTTATCACGCTGTGCTTTGCACAAGGAATATGGGCTGAGGTCCAGAAGAGTGAAGATGCAGCTGGTGCAATGTGTATATTTTGGAGCAGTAGCTCTGTCCTGCCACCCTTCTCTTGTTATCTGTCCTAAGGGAAAGAGGGGTTTGCATACCGCCTGACCTCTGTGTGTATTTGGGTGTTTCCATTATGCATTTCAGGGTGAGATTTTCTACACTGATGCACATCTGTCATCTCCCACCCTACAGCCAACATAAGACTCTACAAATGTAAGAGGTCTGTAGCTCATCTGAAGGTGTAAGCAGGGACTGCCATACACAGTTCTTGCAAGAGTCTTCTGTTCATGGATGAATGTGGTTGTGAAATAAAAAGGCAAGGCTGGAGAGAGGGCAATACGACCTTTGTTTTACATTAAGTTAAAAAATATTCTTCAAAAAGTTACAAACACGCAGCCTTTTTGCTTTATGCTGTTTGAACATGAAAAGGTAGCAACACTTTAAGCAAATCTTCAAAAGAAATGGTGTACTGTTCTCTTAAATGCAAAGACATATGTTTGAGCCTGATTGTGTTAATTCAAGGTAAAAAAATAAAGGGGGGGGGGAAGGTGGCATCTTTTGCAAGCGCCTCCCATAAGGGCAGTAGGAGCTGCCTTTACAAGGTGTGATGTTAAAGCCTGGCTTAGCTCAGTCAGCAGCACATGCACAGTCCCACTGAAACAGCTATGGCCTCTGCAGCAAGAGGCAGGAAAATAAAATATAGTGGAGACAATAGCAGCAGCAACAACAACAGAGTCAATTTTTATCTCATCAAGCAACAGAAATAAGACCAGTTGATCATAACCGTTGCTCTGGCTTTTAAACTCTAAATCAGGAGATTACTCAGTTGGAGGCACAGTCTAATGATTATATATGCTTTCTTTTTCCACAAGAATTGGAAATAGTATGATCTAAGACTGACAACCCCAGCATCTGGGATTGCTTAAAGCAGTTCATAGTTTTGCGCCAGTCATGTGGCTCTGGACAAAGACAGCAGCAAAATCAAATTGGTCCACAGGAAGCCTTGATGTTGAGCAAAACTCAGTAAATTGAGCAAGGAGCCTTTGATTTATTTGCCTTAATTCATTATAAATGAATGACATTCATTCTTCTTTTGCAAATGCTTGGCTGTTGTTTTTTTTTTGTGTGTAAACATTCATGACTATGTTAATTGCATTGCATCTTTTGTATTTATTTTCTAGATTTTTTTGCTCTACCTTAGAGGTCTGAAATAATTGATTTATATAGTCTATTTTTTCAACAGCCATTTTTGTAGGCATTATCTTCCAGATGTATTCTGTATTAGTTTAAAAGAAATGCTTACTACATTCCAGAAATGCTGTTGCCAAAGAATTTTATTTAAAAGTGGGAGGAAATAGTTTATGATACGCAGATCTACTTGCTGTTGAAATGTGGAGTACACAGAGCAGCAACATGAAACTTCAAGAATAACAAGAATGTATTATTCAGATGAGAGATGTTACTGAATTAAAGAATGAAAAGGTTCCATATTTCTCACAGTTATTCTGCAAGCTGATGCGGAATGAAACTGCTAATCTGACTGTGTAGAATCAAACTGAAACTTTACATACAACTGAAAAACTTTCAGGTTTATAAGTGCACGTGTCAAAGAAGTGACAGGAAGCCAAGGTTATATACGTAACTGTCTGGGAAATGAGTCAAATCTAAGTTAGAAAAAGAACTCTCAGAGCTGTTGCAGTAAGCTGTCTGAATTAGTAAGTCATCATTTTATAACTATAGCCGCCTCATATGTGTGTGAGTACATACTTGTCTACAGGTAAGTGCCTTCACCCTTGGTGTACCGCTCTTTTCCAGTCCCTCATATAATGGGAGAATTATTGGATATTGTTCTAGCAGTTTGCATATTGCTCTGTTGGCTTGAGGTTTTTAAATTTTGACCTTCTATTTCAGTTCTCAGTGATGTATCACTACTACACAGTTAAAATCTTGCTGATAAAACCACCTAAAAGACCAAGTTACCTATGCAGCAAAGGCAAAAGTTCCGAAAGACATTCCCTCTGCTGTAGCTCACAAGTAAAATCTGTATCATCTGTCATTGGGAGGTTAGAGGACGAAGTGACCTGATTTCCAGACATTACAGTAATCTTCATCTTGTGGGCCAGTTCCTTTTCTGTGCATTGCTGTTTCCAAAATTTGACCTAACACATGTAATGACATCCCTGTGGCAGATTATACAAAAGCAGCCAAAGCATAACTATTTGTGGTGGATACCAGTTTACCAAGTGAGGGATCCATGCTAAAAAGCTTGGCAATTGCTGGCTTTTTGATAAGTGAACAGCTTTTTGATATGTGAACAAACAGTGTTTCTGAAATACTATAATTACATGCAATCTATGAATAATGCAGTAAAGCAACTTTCAACTTGTGAATTGTTTCATATATAAGGTCTTAGATGAGTTGGAAAAACACAGCAATTTACTGTGGGGTTTAGACCCCCAGTTGCTCAGACAGCTGTCTTTGAAAATCCCACCTGGAGTCCAAGATTGCTAATAACTAAATTCACCACATCAGGCGCTGTTTTCCTCACCCCACTAGGAAGGAATTTCCTTCTCCCCTTTAAGTACAAATCACCTCTCCACCTTGTGCATCATGCTAGGTGTAGGATCTTCTCTGTCTTCACCTTTGGTGCACCACTCTTTTTCCAGTCCTCCATATGAACCTGCTTCCCACTTCTTTTTTAAACTTCATTTTACCTTGGCTTTTCATCTTCCTTCTCTCTCACGTCACCCCCCAGGTGCCTAACCCTCCAACCCTAAACCCAAAACCCAAACAAGTTGGAGAGTCTTCTACAACCAGTTGGAACCCTCACCTATGGGAGAGGCCTCATTTGTAGGTCTGCATTATCTTATAGAAGAGTGGTGGTGGTGGTGTTACAGTTTGTGGAATATTAGGAGTTGGAATATCAATTTTAGGAATAGTTCCAGAGATGTGGATCGAGGTTTCTTATAGAGAGCTGTTTCATCCTCCCACAGTGTTCCCAGCTGCAACACCACTGCAGCTATTCATCTCTTAGTTTACTTCTCCATGATGTTTTTCCCTCTGCTACAGAATATGGTGCACTATGAGGAGCTGTAAAATCTCTCTGGGACTGGTCAAAGTAAACCAGTGTTTAAATCACAATGGAGAGCCATCCTGACACCCTGCACTAAACTGGCTCTGCTGCTCCCTGGTATTAAAATGGCATAGCTCTGCATGTGGTTCCATGCATGCACCATCTATTTTGGAGGCAGCTGTGTATTTCTAACATATTTTTGCATTTCCTGGATTTAGACATAAGTGCCTATCTACTTTAATTAGTACCTAATTAGCACTAGTAATGTATTTTCCCCATGTGGCTGTCTCCATCTTTACATGTCTAAATCTGTCTAGTACATCATATGGTGTTACTCTGTTAACTGTCTGAACACATGTAGTTTTTAATGGGTCTACTGTGTGAAAATTCACATTTACACATGGAAGCTTCTGCCTTTCTATTAGTAGTTTTTGAACACAAATGCAGGAATTTGACTGCTATTGGAAAATCAATACAAAGAGGACACAAAGTCAAAGGGAACTCAATTGGGGAATTCTGAGTGGATATTTATGAGAGGAAAGGATTGATCATCAAGGCGATACATTATACAACATCCTCTTGTATTGTACCTCTAGCTTCAATTGCCTCTTCTGATTGATATGCATGCTCATTAAAAAGGAAAGCATCCTAATTGAATCCTCTTGTTAACTATTTTCTGAGAAAATTCAGCAAACAAAAATAGTAGTGTCAGGATTTAGGATAGCCCTGTGAGCAGCACTTCAGTGCAGATAGCCAGCGTGCCAAAGGAATAATAAAAATTCCTTTTGATAAACCAATCACACAACAAGTGATGTTGATAGAAGATGCTCATGTACTTCCAAGTAGCATTTCAATTACAAATTATAGATACCAATTCTGAAGTGAACCTGTTCCATCTAAGTGTCACTAAGCTGTATCTATCTGGCACACAAGCTTGTTTCCCTGTCTTCAGATATTTACTGTCATATATATATGTCAGGTTATATTCCTGAACTTTCCACAAAGGACAGAAATGAATGCGACCAGACAGCACAAAGCTGCAGTTCAGTTCAGTCAAGGCAGATGAAACTTGCAAGCATTCTGTATGCATGAGATGAAAGGGTACAGTGCACCCTTATTTCATCTCGATCAAATTATTAACTGTCACTGAACAAAGCAAAATAGAGCCTGCACAGTTGCCGACAATTACTCTGTTATGCTCTGAACCCTTTCTGAATCACAGGGAGTGCTGGAGGAATCCGAGGCTGTGATCTTTCATGGGTGCTTCTCAGATGACATTACATTTTATTATTCTGCTATGCCAATGAACATTGACTCAGTGAAGCCTTGCGTCTATATTTCTTTTATCCTTATTGTCTGATGAAAATTCAGGCCCAGGCTATATCTTATCCCTTTCTAGTTATTTATACCTTTGCAAACTGCCTATTCTGAAATATCGCAGCTGGGGAAATTTGCTTAATGAGAATTTAGTTAGAAAATTTGAATAAAGTGTTCAGATGTTTCTAAGAATAAGGGGAAAATGCTTTTTTCTATGTTAGAAACAAAATCCTACCTCTGCAAAAATGGGAAATCATCGTGCATCTGTTCCTTGGAGCACTGGTCTTTGGTTTTTGAGTGTGTGGGTTTTGCTATACCCATGGAAGAGTAGAGATCTCTCTGCAGCCTCAGATTATGTGCACTAAGTAACAGGGAGCTGCAGCACCACAGCAGCTGGGCACAAATATTCCCAAGCAAGGTAGTAGCGATATAGGCTCAGAATCAGAAGTGCACAGTCCAGTTGGCGAGATGCTATGTTGAGGCTGGCTCAGCCAGACCTGACTAGCCAGTGGGTAGCCCATGCTGATGTGGCCAAATGAGTCTCTGCAAGTACTGCCAGACCTACAGCCTCCAGGTGCTCTTTATCTCACTCATTGAACTTGTTTCTGAATCCATGCATTTGCAGTTTCTAATCAGCTAAGGAATCGCTAGCACACCACCAATGTGGACCCACTGGAAACTTTCATCAGCTCCACTCCTTTGACTATACTGAGCATCCTTTTCCAGGGGAAGCACCTCTATGCTCACAACGTCCTTCCTTCTGGAACCATTGCAGCTGGGAGGGGGATTCAGTCTGAGCAAAAGCTGGAACTAGGCTGGATGAGGTCACTGAAGGAAAGAGATTTGGACAAAGATCCTGGAGCTGAGACTAGGTCTAGGAGAGGAGGAAAACAGTGAGTGGGACAAGGTCAAGGCAGGCAGAGGACAAGGACTACTGCAGTGAATACTGCTCTGAAAATGAATGATTCTGTGTCTGCTAGCACCACAGCACTCCTAGATGATGTCAGGAAGATTACTTGAACTACAGGTGGCCACCGAGTGCTCTCTTCTTATGCTTGGTGTTCGGTTTGAGAGCCTGGGGTCTGATTTGTAAAAGTAGTTAGCATTCATGGCTGCATCTGAAGTCAAAACAAGCTATGCTTTGAACATACAAAATGCTGCACAGTGCTCACAATTCCACCAAGGCAAACCCCAGTCATCTCAAGGCTGCCAACCAAAATTAATAGACAAATTTACCTTAATCTCTCTGTGTCTCATTTCCCAATCAGTAAAAATGGTGATATCAGCTATATTTCATTAAAGTAATTCATAAGCATTCATCGTATGCTCAAGGTACTGTAATAACCAACATTGTAGAAAAGCCTGCTATAATGTTAATAATTCTACATTACAAGCAGGATTTAAATAGCTTTAAACAAAGCCTGAGGACATATGTTGAACAAAGAGATTAAACATAAACTGAAAAGCTGCGCATTTAGTGAACAGTGTCCATCCCATGCACTGTCCGAGGCAGTGGTCTTCTGAGCAAAACAATATCACACAATTAAACGCTAATTCTTCAATCATACTTTTTGCAAGTCAAAGCAAAGCTGAAAAAAATCTTACCTTTGTATTATCCTAAAGCATCAACATTTGGCTTTTCAACCATAACATTCCCTTAACGTGGGATTTGTATTTTGGATTCTTTTTTTTTTTTTCTGTGAATGGAAATGTAAAAAGGACGTCTATATGTTTTAATTGCTTTATGCTGTGCATGCAAAATCATACTGTTTTCATTAAAGTAGATGAGTGATAGGGGAATTAAGAATAAGAAAACAGTTGCTGTATCAAGCTATAGCACAAACGAAACAATATTTATTTTCCTGCTCATTACCCTAATTTGATTTAGGCATTCTAAATGATAGCATAATGCAGGTGTGACAGCTCATATATGTGAAAGTAAGTAGTCTTACAACTTAATTTATACGCTTAAGTATATGTTAAGTATATGTATATAAAGATTTCTATTTCTTCTTCCTCCCAAGAGATTTTTTTACCTGTTGATGCTTAGAAATACAGCAAGAACTCTCTCAACAGTAGTTTTCCTGCTTAAATTTTGTTCCGTTGATTGGTCTGGTTTTCCATCTTTTAATTTAAAAAAAAAAACCAACAAACCAACCCCAAACTCTTCCTTGAGATCAAAGACATTCTTTGCAACCAGAAAAATAAAGATTTATTGATTCACCTCACAGGTGTTGTCTGTCTTCTCATCAAAGCATTCATTTTTCTCAGCCATTCAGTATAAGTTCTTACCTGTTTGTCATCTACAACAGCAACTACCACTGTTAAACAATCTCCAGCATGGTCATTCAAACAAGCCAGTAGATGCAAAAAGAATATGTAAACCAATGTAAAATATCCATGAGAGCAGCTCACATTAAGCGAGCCCCCAATACTTCCCAAGTGTTTCAAAGCAACATTCATGAGAGTTAAGAAGTGGTAGTTTAACCATGCAATTGGAGTTACGACTTTATCTGCTGAGAGGTGTATGAGTCTTCTGTTTAAAATGAGCCACAGTCCTAAAGAGGTACCTTTTGCTGGGTTTTTTTTACCCTTTTTTTAGTGCTCAAACACTATCCCAAAGTGGACTTACTTTTTGTATCATATTACTTTTCTCCTTTTAAAAAATGAGGTGTCATTTTTTGTCTTTGCTAAAGGTTTTGTGTAAGATTGTGAAGGATTTGTGCAGTGAAGTGTTAGAACTGTGTAACTAAGCCCAGGAAATGCCTTTCCAAGCTATCTAAGGAGGTCTGCTCTTTCATCCAGTATGTGGATATTTTTTATCAAGGAATGCAATGGGACTGGTTATTTATTGTCAGATTCTGGCTTTGTGCTCTTGTCCACACCAACAAGATTAATTTCCCTATTTCAGCAGCTGCCCTTTGGTGCTGGGTGCCAGCAACAGAACAAAGCCAGTAGCGTAGGTAAGAGTCAGGCATTTAACCAAGTCCCTCAGTGTAACTAACTGGCAAAACCATCTGAGTGCAGTCTCCTGAGCAAAATTTCCAGCTTCAAGTGCACAAAAGTTATGAGTCAGGCACCCTCAATTGGGAGGCATTTTGGTTTTTAAGCCTGAAAATGAAAAGGGTGATTGCTTTTTAATTTCTGCCCTTGCAAGTTGCACTTGGGCTGTGATTTCCTACTTTTCTCCCAACCCATCATGGATAGAACTTGCTATTGCTGAGAAATGAATATTCTTGTGATCCTGGAAGGAGGATCTTAGGGAACCCCCCTGCTTCCAGCCAGGCCCATAAAATGAAACAGTGAAGCTGTACTACCACCCCAAGCCCTCCTCCTCCACTGCTGTGCTGGCAATGCAGCCACGTGAAGGACTGAAATGTATTTCTACTTCAGACAATGCCCAAGGACAAGAATAGCTCCAAATAAGCCATGAGGACATATTGTGGACATATGTTGTATAAAGAGGATGAAGCTACTAAACAGCTCAGTGCTGAGTGAATGCCATTCGCCCTATGCATGGTGGGAAGTGTTTCTCTAGGAAAAAATTGCATGATCAAGTAATTAGAGGCTGTAGCATAAACCATATGTACAGAGGGGTCAAATTAAGGTTGCTTGAGCAATCCTAATTTTGTCGTTTCCGCACTTGTCTAAAGCCTTGTCCCCCCTAGGCAACAGCCCCACTTTAATCATCCCAAAAAAGCCGCAACAAGAAGAGTTGTCCCTCTCTTCCCCACAAATGCTGTTACGCGACTATAAAGGTGCTGCCTCTTCACGCTGTCTCTAAATCACCATAATTAAACCTTTTCGCTGCTACGACCACTGCGAGGCAAGATCTGGCAGCCCTAACGTGGCATGTGCGGGCCACGGGGCGCTGGCCCCCAAGGCCTGCTCCAGCGGGAGAGGCGCGGGGCCAAGGGGGGGTGCTTAGGACAAGTCAGGCCTGCCCGCGGCTGCCCACGGGGGCGGCTGCGAGGCAGACCCTGCGCTCCGGAGCAGTGGGAAATGCCACCGCCGCCGCCCGTTCCCCTCCGGGCATGGCCCCGCTCCCCGCGGGCAGGTGGGTTATGTCTCCCGGGGCGGGGCGGGCCGGTAGTGCCCCACGGCCTGGCTTCGGCGGCGCCCGCAGGGGTCGCTCGCGCGGAGGCAGCGTGCACGTCGCCGATACCGGAGGCCGGGGCGGGCCGAGGGGTGGGCGCTGGGGCCGGGGCCGGGGCGGGCGGGGGGCAGCGGGGCCGGGCTGCGCAGCACAAGTCAGCAGCGAGCTGCAGGCGGCCGGCGGTGGAGCGCTGGCTGTAACTTGATACCGGAGCGAGAGGCCGAGCGGAGAGAGGGAGCGAGAGTACGGCGGCGGAGGAGGAGAGGAGCCCCAGGGAGCGAGATGGTGACCACCTCCTTCTCCTCCCCTTAACTGCGCTCTTCAGTAGCAGCAGCCGCCTCGGCAGCGCCGGGACTCTCGCCTGCTGCGGAGTTGGGGGCAACCGGCGATGAGGACAGGACGGGTCTCCTAAGCTCCCCGAAACTTTCCCCGCCGCGGGCAGCCGGAGCCGAGCAGGCTGATGGAGGATGCGCTTTCCCCGGCGGGCTGCGTGAGCCGGCGGCGGCGAAGGGGAGGATGAAGAAGAAGCAGCAGCACGGCGGCGGGGACTGCCCGGCGCCCCGGCCCCCCGCGGCGGCGGCAGCGGGAGGGGGCCCGGGCCAGGGCGGGGGCTGGAAGAGGCGGCGGCCCCTTTCGCTGCTACCCTTCCTTTCGCTGCGCGACTACGGCTTCTGCATGGCCGCCTTGCTGCTCTTCTGCCTGGGCTCCCTCTTCTACCAGCTCAACGGGGGCCCCCCGCACTTTCTACTGGACCTGCGGCACTATCTGGGTAAGGGCGGCTGGCGGCGGCAGGGACTTGTTGCGGCTCCTCCTGGCCCCCCGTGGCGGCCGGGCTGGGGCTTCCCTCTGACGACGGGGGCGGGGGGGGGGACGGGGCTCCCCCTAGGCCCCCCGGCTACCCGGGGAGGCTGGAGCGGGACTGCGGGAGGCCGGAGCTGCCTGGGAGGGATGGTCGGTGAGGTCCGGCAGGGAGATGAGAAGGACCGGCGGCGCTCTGGGGAGCAGGGCATGCGGTGTGCCCTCTCCGAAGTTAATTTTGGCGGAAGGTAGAGTCTCGTCGAGACCCTTCCTCAGACCCGATGCAGCTCTGTGGCCGCTGACCGACACGGGCTGCCGGCTGCGTCTTGCTGTCAGGTCGGGTTGAAGCAGCCGCGGAGGGAGGGAGGGAAGGCGGGCAGGGCTCACTGCCCGCGGGTACCGGCGCGGGGGTTTTGAGCGTAGCAGGGTCTATCAGTGCCTCCCACCCGCTCAGGTGCGGGCAGGGGCTGTGGAGTGGCCGGGGCGGGGGAACGGGACCGCAAACGGTTCATGGCAGAGGGTGGTGGTATAAAAAATGAAATGAAACCCTCAAAACAGAACAAAAGCAGCCCCCCTAAACGCATATACTATGTACACCAAGCACCTACCCATGTGTAGCAGATTGGCTTCTGAAGGGAAAGGTGCGCTCACAGAGTGAGAGCAGCCGCGCTCCATCACTTGAGCTCACTACGGCGCTTCGCCACTGCAGCCTGCGTGACTCCGAGGAGTTGTGTCACCGCGGAGCAGCTACAAGCCGCGGGCTTGTGGTCCTCACCCTGGTGCTGACCACAAGTTTGCACATGGTTTTCCTTTGTGCTCAGTTTCCACATCGCTAAATGTCGCTTCCCTGCTTAACGGAGAAGTTCTGAAAACCACGGTGTATCGTGAGGTCGTGTAAGTACCTCAGGCCGGCAGGGCTCGTTCACATAGGGAACAAAAACGAAGGGTTGCTCTGGACGGGAGGATTGCTACAGAGGAATCTTGAGGTGTGGGCTTTTACCATGTTAGCTACTCTGTGTTACTTGTCTGTGACGGTAAGCCTTTAGTGGTACGCGCTGCAGGACGGTCCGCAAGAGACAGTATAAGGCTGCAAACAAAAATACGGTACTTGTATTTCAGAAAAATAAGCTGAAAATCCATATCTGCGTGCACATAATTTAATGAACATCTTGGGAATGCAACTCTGTGTGTTCCTTTTTTTTTAATGGAAACCTGTCCCATGTCTTCAGTTAACTGATGAGAGGGTATGGAGAGGAGACAGTCTGGCTGTTCTGGGAGATGCACAGCAGGCAACAGACACAAGTTGCAACAAGGGAAATTCCAATGAGATACTAGCAAAATAATTTTCAAAGTGAGGGGGGTCAGATGTTGGAACAAGCTATCCAAGGAGGCTGGGATATCCTTGCAGATACTCAGAACACAGCTGGACATGGCCCTGAGCAACCCAAGTCAATTTCTCCCTGTTTTTTTGAAGGAATAGGACCAGAGTATGAGGAGTCACTTCCAGTTCCTGTTAATCTGTGATTCTAACTGTAACTGGAAGGGGGTGGGGAGGGAAAAGTGAAAATTCAAGTTAAAACAGGAAAAGAAGTGGTTTGAATGTTACTTCCCAAACATAACAAAGTGTTGCTTTTTTGGCTTGAGTTTTAATGATTTCCTCATTTTTTTTATTTCTTCCTTTAATGTTACAATCAGGAAAGAATTCTTCCACTGAAGAAAAACCTGACAAATTTTCCATCAAGGTAGAAGCAGATTTTGCTTGCAATTGATAGACTTTTTAATGGGATCAAGCACAGACCCCTGGTTTTCAGAGGAGAATTGATGTCAATAATCTCCATCAAGGATGAACATTGCTTGGCTTGTGCAGGAATAGGCTGCAGGGTTACACAGCTTCTTGCTTTGTGGCCTTTTGACTGTTTTTGAGGAATCCAGGAAATAAAACTAGGATGCACTATCCTAACTGCTCTAGCCAGTAGTGGTGTGTCTGCTGGAAAATCTTCTGAGGCCTGCAGATGAAAGGCTTGGAAAGCACTGTGCCTTGGTGAATGGGTCATGATAATTTTTTGTGAAGCACTCAGAAAGTGCAGAAAAGCCTTTATTGTGTGTGCCTGATGTGATGAGCCTCTAGGGAAGGAGTGCAGTCTTATTTGAAAATGGTTTGGGTTTTTTTTCGAAGTGTTGGATTCTCTCAGGAGACAGCAGGCTGATCTAATAGCTATCTGTTAATGAACTTCTGCACTTGTCAATTAGTGTAGGAATTTCCTCTCAGTGCCTGTGTCACCTGGGACGTGGAGGAGACAAGAACTTGTCTAACATCCAGCAGCAGGCTGATGGCTAAAAGAGAGGCGGAGTCCTAGTGCCCACTTAGCAAACAGTGCTGCTGCCTCTGCAGAGAAGTGGAAGGTACTTGTCTGGGTGCTCACGTGCCTGTTTGCATCCTATTTTCTAAAGTTCTTTTGCACTTCCTTGGTTTATAGTTTCAGTTGTGTTGTCGGAGCTGATCCATGTGATGATGCTGTTAAAGACGTATTTATTGTTTTACTGAGTGTAGGTTTTTCAGGAGCAGTGTGTACTCCTCGAGGTATCCAGCTTGGGCTGGTTTGCAAATTAAGAAGAATTTTTTTTTCTGGTAACCAGTGGTTGGGTTGTCTTCCAGGGAACTAACACAACTGCTTGGAGGAATAGGTATTGGAAATGCAGTCCTGCTAACTACCAGAGTCCTACATATGCATGTGTGTTTTATACAACAGTTGGACTAGTTGAGTCTCATGACATTAAGAAAATTAAACTTTTTTCCCCTGAAGCCACAGATGCGCTGTACAAGCAACTCTTTCCCTCCAGTCTGTCCAACCCATTGTTTATGGGGTTAAAATTTAAATCCCTGGACAAAAATGAGCACTTAGTTTGCAAGCCATGTTTGCAGTGTGTGAATTTTGCAACTGCCCTTATTGCATTCAAATCTACAACAAAGAAGGACTAGCCTAAAGGGGGAACTGATTTCTCTGTTTAGCTACTTTGTGGCCTCCAGTGTGGTGAGGGGTCATTTTGCCTGGCTATGGTGTTTTTTATTAGCGTTGCAAGTTTCACTGTTGCTCATGGTTATGTTACTCTGGAGGGAATGCTTGGATGTTTTTTACCTCAGAACTTGAAAGGGTGTTCCTAAGTAACAACACGAAACTTCAGTAGCAATCAGGGAAGAAATCACACCTGCATCAGGCAGGTGTGTGCATAAAAGAAAAGGCAGTGTGAAAACACTGGTGGTAGAAAACTTACTCTGTTATGAGGCCTGCATCATGCACTGCAGAGGAGGAGAAAGTATAAGTTTATTTTCAAAGGAATTACGTATGAAGATTTTCTAGTCCTGTGAACTTCCCTTTGGTGATAGAGGAAATGAGTGTATTTTTAGGATATTCAGATTATTGGTAAATTGTTTTTCTCCTGGACCAGCTTCTCTGGTGCCTTGTCCATATGCATCTCCTTTTTTGTTTGATTGTCATACTAACTGGGGAAAACCCTGGAAAAACGTGATGGCAGTTTGTAGGGAAGAAGGTAGCTAGATTCAGTATTTCCACTTTGCAATGCTGTCTCTTCTGTTTTATAAAACTCAGCCAGAGTCATACGGAGCAGGTGAGAGTAGAGTAGTAGATATGAGGTTTGTTGTTTATCCCGTTCTGACTGGAAGCTCATTATTGTTCATGGGGCAGAAAGATCTGTGGAAAGCTAATGGCTTCTCCTGCCCCTTCTGGCCATGGTTCATGACAACATAGCGTAAGTTTCACAGTGTAATCTTCCTGCCAGGATAGATCTAGAGCTCTGGTTTTCAGTATCTAAGTGGTGAGGGCATGGACATCAGTGGGTTATTTCTAAAGAATCTGTGGAAGACACTTAAACGCATCTATTGCCTGTAGACATAGATTTGTTGTATGGGGCTGCATGACAGTCCTGACCATCTATGAGCTCCAAAAACCAAGAAAGTTTAAAACTGCCAGGTTTTCCACTAATAAACGGGAGTGCTGGGATTTGCACAGATGAGGTCTTGCTTGTTGATTCTGCCAAGGTAATCCTGGCTCACTAATCAAAAAACAACTCCAGCAGTGGGAGGAAGCAAGAAGAGTCCTTCCTTAGATGAGTAAGGCAGAAATTGTAAATCTTGGATAGCCCAGTGGCTTTTGGGGAATGCACTGGGGACTCTGTTTCCCTGCAATTATGGTGGGTGTTTTTTTGCCTTGCTTTGTTCTTCCCTGCTTTGGCTAGTGTTATATACATGCTTCAAAATGCAGAAATTAGTATTTCCAAGGGCTGATAACAACCCTCTAATGGTCAATACAAAAAATTAACTAAATCTCTTGATCTCCAGTATTTGCAGTGCAAACTTGTTCATGTCAATTAAAGCGTTTCCCCTGCTGCACTCCCCAGAAGCCTGCCAACACGTACACTGGCATGTGGAATCTGCCTGTGCTGTGGCTTCCTATGCATGACAAAAGACTGAAATGGCCAATTATGCTCTTAAAACAATCTCTGAATTTCTGCCTACTCCGGCTTTCATGCTGGAAGCTCAGGTATTTTCTAGATATACCTGGTAGACCTAAAGTTGTCACAGCAGTTACTTTATTTTGGATGTATGGAGGAATATAACCATAATTTTGTTAAATAGAAGAAGCAGAGAGAAATGTGAGTATTTGGGACGTTGTAACAAAAATGTTCACAATATTTAAAACTAAACACAAAGTGAGACTTTGAAGTTGGGGTAGTGTGAATGGGCTGTGTTTTGGTAGGGCGTTTTGGGGGTTTTGTTTATTTTGGTTTGGTGGGGGTTTTGTTTGTTTCTTTGCTGTTTTGCTTAGTTGGTTTGTTCTTCTGAAGCTTCTGTCTTTTTCCTCTTAACATGTTAAGAGAGGGACAAAAAAGAAACAGTTGCAATCCAAAGCAAACAATCAAAGTGACCGACAGCATTATGTATACAAGTTTTATTTCTGAACTGCAGAAGCAGGAGGTGAAAACAACAGTTGGTTTGGGTTTTGTTTTTTTTTCTGAGGGGTTGATGTGAATTTATTTTGGTAATACTGCATTTATACCTAAAACGATGGAAAGCACACAATTGTTCAGGGCAAGCTTTTCTAAACAATAAATGCACCTAGTGTGCTCCAATTAGGGTGACAGAAAGCATGATGAATTGTTATGTCCAAAAGGGTTGGTTTATCCAATTTTGTTCTGCATGTGGATCATGAATCCTTGACAGTTTTGAAGACCCCGTGAGTAGGAGAAGCACACGCAAGGAAAGACATGTCTATGGATGACTTTTACTGTATGGTGACACAATACCTGTTTCTGAAATTAATATGCTTTTAGCAAGGCCCTGGTCTTGTTCTTACTGAGAGTTCTTTTCTTATTGTTTTGAAGAATGCATATGTTTTCAAAAGAGGTTTTCCATACTTCAAAGCTGCTTTCCAGAGGATTGTTTAATTCCATTGTGCTTGGAATTTGTTATATTTTAAAATTCATTAACACTGTAAGGAACTGAAGGGTCAGTTTAGAAACTGCTTCCCAAAGCCTTGAAAAGAGATGGTCTGAACCAAGATAACAAATCTGTAGCCATCTTTCTTAATTAACTTTTCTGCCCTCTTTGGGCCTCCTCATTTTGCTATTGTGGATGTGGTATGTATTATCTTTTAGTTAAATTACATTTGGACTTCCGCTTATGTTGCTAAGCTCTCAAGTTAGAAGTAAGCTTATTTGGAAGACAGAAGATGTGTCTCCAAGAAGCTTTTGTTAAAAGGCTGCATGGCTTGCTCATCACTCACAGCTTGTTTGATTGTAAGAATATCAAAGGTCTACCTAAGGCATGATGGTGTGAGTGAATGCTCTAAGGAAAACCAGAGTGCACCTTGTTTTATGAGCAGCTCAAGCCTTTTCCTTTCAAAAAGATGTAGTCACTGGACTACGTTATCCTGGCTGGCCATAAAACACTGTGTGCAGTGGAGTCATAGCAAAAAATGTTTTAAGACTGTGAATGTGTTGTGATGACATTCGAGGTATATTTGGAAAATTGGACAGCATTTATTCAAAGATGTATTTTCTGCTTTCAAAATCTGGGAATCAGGTATTGCATATATGCAGCTGTGTACATTTTTCTGTTTCATATTGTCAATTGGTGACAAGGGATTTAAAGGATTCAGTTCCTGATGAGAAGGAATATTATTACAGCTTTTTTAAAAATATATTTGGTTTTGGTTTACTTCAGGTTATCTGACCTGAAATATTTGTGGTGTATATGTGGCATATACACCTGTGAGAGGACAAGTCTGCTGGTTAAATGGGATGCTTCACTTGTGCTTGGGAAGATGAGGGAGGCTTCAGTTCCTTTCCCTGACAGACTTCATGTGATGTTGAACAAATTGTGTGCTAATTCTGCCTGCGCTAAATCCCTTTTGTCCAAAGGACATTTTGAAGTTAAATGTGTGACAGAATATGATATTCTCAGGTATTACAGTGATTGTAGCCATCAAAATACTTAAAGGAAAAAGATACTTGTGATAAATCCCTTTGTTGTGGAGGGATTTTGACCATGTCAAGGAGATAAGGCAGACAGAGCATGTTAGAAGGGAACACCCGTGTAGGCTGCGGCAAAGTCAGTGGTCCAGTTGCTTTTCTTTCAAGGGTATCACGTTGTTCATTAACAGTCTCTGAGCAGTTGTACTTCATGAGTTATTGCTATAATTGGTTTCCAGAGTCTCATCAAAGGCCATCAATTTTCATATGTGCCCTCATATAGAAGACTTAATGTCCAGAAGAATGTAACCAGCTCACTTATTTCTTGTTTCCAATGATGCTGCTTAGACTTGATTTGCCAAAAAAAAAAGGTATACAGTTTCTTAAAGCTTCATTCTCCCAAAGTGAATGGCAAGCACTTTGTGTCCTATCAGAATACTAGGCCAAAAAGAATTGTGACTGTAATGGGGAAAAAAAGGTGATTGATGCAGTGGTTCTCGTATTTTCATATGAAATTAGGGAGGAGGAAGATTGCTTTTGCTTAGGGTCTGACAATGAATGATAAACATTAAAGGGTGCCAGAAAAGGAGATTCTTCCTGTGAGCAAAGTAACTGGTAAAAGAGCTTCGACACCTAATGCTCTGTGAAGAAAATAAAGGTTGTCCAATTTATTTCCTTCCCCATTGTCATGGGTTCAGCAGTAGCAGTCATTTTTTTCTCCTTCTTGGTAGCTGGTGCAGTGCTGTGTTTTTGATTTTGGGCCTGGGAACTGTGCTGATAACACCAGTGTTTTCAGTTACTGCAGGGTAATGTTTTGGTCTGGTCAAGGACTTTCAGAGTCTCATGCTATGCCAGGGAGGAGGGAAGCCGGAAGGAAGCAGAGACAGGACACCGGACCCAAACTGACCAAAGAGGTTATTCCATACCACAGCACGTCATGTCCAGGATGTGAAGACAGAGAGCAGAGACCC
>JARCZZ010040510.1:0-30916 GCA_030323915.1 Brotogeris chrysoptera
CTCTTTCCTTGTATTTCTCTTGTATTATTACTGGTGGTAGCAGTAGTGATTTGTGTTATACTTTAGTTACTAAACTGCTCTTATCTCAACCTGTGTGAGTTGTATTCTTTTAATTCTCCTCCCCATTCCCCCGGGACTGGGGGAAGAAAGAGAGGGGAGTGAGTGAGTGAGAAAACTGAGTGGGTGGGGGTCTTAAACCACAACAGAGGCCTACGAGGATGATGGAGAGGGACTCTTCATCGGGGATTGCAACGATAGGACAAATGGTAACGGGTTTCAACTTAAGCAGAAGAAGTTCAGGTCAGATATAAGGAAGAAATTCTTTACTGTGGGGGTGGTGAGGAGCTGGAACAGGTAGCCCAAAGAAGTGATAAATGCTCCATCCCTGACAGGGGATGTTCAAGTGTTCAAGGCCAGCTTGGACAGAGTTTTGGGCTAGGTGGTCTGTTGTGACGTGTCCCTGCTCATGGCAGGGGAGTTGGAATTAGATGACTTAAGATCCTTTTCAACCCTAACTATTCTATATTTCTATGATTTCTAGGATGGCAGCAAAGCATTAGCATTTCAGAACTCTGCCAGTACTCAGGTTACCAAAAATCAGTCACACTTCAATTTATGCTCTTTCTCATGCTTCTAAAGGATGCAGAGAAATACTCATATATGTGAACTGTATAACTAACTTATGTTGCCTGAATCTCCAAGACTGACAAACTGCCCCATTCATCATGACTCCTAAAGTTTTGAAATCCAATAAAGAATGTGTCTACAGAATAGAGGATCTCACATGCCATCCTGTCTTAATTTGGCTTTGCTAGTTTCTCACAGAGCAAAAGCATATTTTCATCTGGCACATTTAAGATGTTAGTTCAAGAAGTAGGAATCTCTAGGAGAGTAGGAAGTATATAAACAAATTAGCAAAATAAATACACATTCAGTATAAACATTACACCTTCACTGAAATCAAAATGCTATTAAAACAATTAGCACACACTTAAGCACTTCTGCTTAAACAAGGTGGAATGAAAGCTTCTACCTTGGAGATGAGTAGGGTAAATCCCTGAGACATTTAGATTCCTTAACTAACCAATTTGAAGAAGTAGGATATTTAGGAAGTGTTTTCTATTTCATTTCAAATGAAAACTATTTCATTTAATTTTCCCTTTGGTGAAATAAAACAACCAACCAACCAAAACCCAAACAAACAAAAAAAACATATATATCTTACAATTTCTATGGTGAAACTTTTAAAACTATATTTTTATCTCTGTGTTCATGTAAATGTTAAAGACAGTAATGAGTGACCAGTAATTGCACCAATAATTTATTGCTCTAATTCTGTTCAAATACAAATACGGCATGTACTATGCTGTTTAAGAAAATGCAAGTTAGAAAGAAATTATATTAGATACTCTTCACAAAGATTGCTAAAAGACTGCACAACTTTCTGTTCCTGTTGCAGATACACTTATCCTTAGCCCAGGCTGTTAATATGAGGTGTAGCATTTTATAATGCAAATAGTTGCATGTTCTGGTTGATTATGAAAGTCTCTGACCTCAGATAATAATTTAAAACGTATACCTTTTGAACATCAAGATAAAGAAGCCCTAAGTGTCTCATTGTTCTTTAATTAGGGCTTAGTTTAGTTAATATTAGCTCACTTGCTATATTGATTTGTATGCAAGCCATAAAATAAAATCACTTCATTTAATGTATTAATGTAGTTGTATCACAATGGGTGGCAAACAGATTGTGGAGATTAAATAACATGCTTTATGCAGCAAGGCTTATTTTAATTTGTTTGACAGCTGAGATTTTGTACTTGTAATTGCAGATATTGAAAGTGGAGTTAAACAATGTGGTGCTGCATGAGTATATATGACACCCAAAACTGATGTTCAATTTCAAGTCCTTCAGACTTAGAAAATCATGTTGGCTTTTTTTTTATTTCATAAATAAGATTACATCTGGATATAGTAATTAAGACTGAATGCTACAGAAGCAAATCACATGCATTTCCTTGCATGGGTTCCTCTGTTTCTTTTGAACAATTCACATTAATACGAATTTGCCCCTAAGAATAAGTCTACATGATCTCTTCCTAATAACAATTTTATAACTGATCTTATTCCCATTTTAAAAAAGCAATAAATAATATTTTTATGAATCTAACTATACAGAAAGTCACTACGGGGGAGTCTTTCTCAGAAAAACATTCATGTACAGCAGCTTTGTTAGAAATGAATCTAAAATTATAGGTAAACAATGGGTAAAAGCTGAGCTTTCAGTGGGATAAATAAGGGATGTCATACACTAAACTGTGATTCTCAGATCAACAAGAACTTAACAATTTAATCTCATAAGAAGCTAGTGAGTTACTCTAGAAGGAAGCCCTGACACAAATGTACATTCATACAGTATGTGCTGAGGATCCTTGAAAAAAAAGGTCGTAAGTTAAAGTGGCAATGAAGACATACAATGGGAAAGAGAAAAGTATAGGAAGCAGAAACAGGAGGTTTGGTTTTTTTTTTTGGTAGGCACTGCAGAGATTTACCATTAAGCAACTGATCACTAAAAACTTGCTCCTTTTCAAAGGCACCTATTCCTATAAAGGTTACGCTTCCTGAAGATCTCTGCTTTAAATTCACCAATGAGAGGCTGAGAAAGGCAGGAAGAGACATACATAGACCTTGTCGCTATAATGGAATAAGCATTGCTTTCTTGAATGAAAAAAAGCAACTTCAGGGAATACTACAAGGTCAGAGCAATGCCAGGCACAGCTACAGGTTGGGCAGAGAAGAGATTCAGAGCAGCCCTGCAGAGGAATTGAGGGCTTTGGTCGATGAGAAAATGAACATGAGCCAGCAGTGTGCACTTGCAGCCCAGAAAGCCAACTGTATCCTGGGCTGCATCAAAAGGAGCGTGACCAGCAGGTCGAGGGAGGTGATCCTGCCCCTCTACTCTGCTCTCCTGAGACCTCACTTGGAGTATTGTGTTCAGTTCTGGTGTCCTCCACATGAAAAGGACATGGAACTGTTGGAACAAGTGCAGAGGAGGGCCACAAGGATGATCAGGGGACTGGAGCCTCTGTATGAGGCTCTTACATACCTCCTGTATGAAGATAGGCTGAGAAAGTTGGGATATTCAGCCTGGAAAAGAGAAGGCTGCGTGGAGACCTCAGAGCAGCCTTCCAATATCTGAAGGGAGCCCATAAGTATGCTGGGGAGGGACTCTTCATTAGGGACTGTGGTGATAAGACAAGGGGTAATGAGTTCAAACTTAAACAGGGGAAGTTTTGATTGGATATAAGGAAGAAATTCTTTACTGTAAGGGTGGTGAGGCACTGGAATGAGTTGCCCAAGGAAGCTGTGAATCCTCCATCTCTGGCTGTGTTCAAGGCCAGGCTGGAGAGAGCCTTGAGTGACATGATTTAGTGGGAGGTGTCCCTGCCCATGGCAGTGGGTTGGAACTAGATGATCTTAAGGTCTTTTCCAACCCTAACTATTCTATGATTCTACTACCTAGTGTTCCTTTCAGAGCTTGGGCAGCATGTAGTTTTAGGTCTTTGCATTAGTCATAGCTCTGAAAAAAGAGTACAGATAATCTCTCCCATCTTTTGTAGGTCGCTGAGAGGCATCTGACATCCCTACTGTCTTATCAGTTCATTAGGCATAAAGAAGGTATTAGGAAGGTGTCTTTCCCCACCAGCTTAGCACTAATGATAAGAACAGGCAGCTCTAAATGTTCGCTTGTCACCTGAGCCCAGACATACTCCTACTCAGGAGAATTTTTGATCTTGCGCTTGCTGTATTAGATAGGTAGACATGGCTCAGTCACTGCGAACACTGCAAATATTGTAACACAGAAAATAGTGAACATGAACCAAGAAGATTCTTCAGTTGCAAATCAAAGGCAGGAAAAAATAATCAGCAATTAGGTGTATGCTGGACGTTGGAAAGCACAGTTAAATTTCTTCCTTTACATGGTCAAATGTAGAGTTCCAGATATTTAGGTACAGCCACTCAAGAATAGATTTCCCACTGGGAGTAACGTCAATTTGTTATAAAGGGAGTATAGCTGACTAGTTTAAACCAGGCATTATTTTCTATGCTTTAAAGGCAGGTGAAGTGACCACCTGCAAGTATTTAAAGACTTCTACAGCAAGGTATGAAATTTTAATGCAACTAAGAGCAGCTTAAATAGTGAATGTAAGTAATATCTCAATGAATTCAATAGATGCTTAAAAACAAATGTGATATGCTTCTATAAAAACAGTTCCAGGACTGTCCAAAGTGCTTTAATTTTACTCAGGCTGTTGGGAAAACAAACACAAAAAAGTACTCAGTGATCATAGAAAGGTCTCTTTAATTATCCAGTAGAATAAAATACATAAGAATAATGAAGAAAAAAAAAAAAAAAAAAAGTTGGGATTTTTAGATCTCTGTTTGTCAGCCCACTATTTTTCAAATGAAAAAAGGGGCAGTGTACCACCAAAGAAAGTATTAGAAATACTGAAGATAGTTTGCTCCCTTTAGCTTCTCCTGACGCAGATAAAAATCCTCTTTGAGTTGTATATTATTGCAATGTTCAAAACAGCCTGCCATAACGGTTATATTATTATATATTATGGTATAATAACATAATAATTATGTTATTAATTATTATATAGGTAGTTATTAATTATTAATAATAAAATTAATTATATATAATTATATAATAACTATATATAATAATTATAATATATTATATATTAATTATAATTATTAATTATTATATAGGTTATGTTATTATAACATAATAAACAGACTGCCATAACGGGTTGAATTTACAGCAGATGCGACTGCAGAAAAACTGTGGAATTATACCAGGAAAACAATAGATCCTCTACATGTCTGTTCGCAACACATGTATTCTGTTCTAATTGGTCCTCCTCTCTTGCTGCTGGTAGTTTACAGATTGCCATGGTTGAATGAGATGCAAACAACCCTCTGAGGGCAAAGCTTTCATTTTTGTTTAGAATTTTCCACTCAAGTTAAAAATAGCCTCAAGACAGAAGCTAAGTACAAAAAGAAGGGGTGAGGGAGAGGAGAGGAGAGGGAGAGGAGAGAGAAGAGAGAGAGAAATAACTGATGAAAAACTTTTACGGTTTGCTTTTATTTAATTAAACACTTCCTATTTTGTTTTGGGTTGTTTGGTTGTTGGTTTTTTTTTTTCATGAAAGTGAAATTGGACATCCTGGCTTCTCTTCTGGCCGCAGAGTTCACCATTTTAAGTTTTTCTTTTTAGAGCCCTTGTACACAGCTGTGACATTTGCTTCTTTACATTGCTGAAGCCAAGTCCTAAGTCCAAGAGTACTCTCATAAAGAAAAACGCTCATCTCACTTTTACAAACTTTCTTACAGGCAGCCTGCAGAGTCTAACTAGGCAGCCATCAGCCTTTGGGTATGGCCAGAAGGTACTGTCTGGCTCTGGAGCCTGTTGGGCCCTGATGTTGGCGTAAATGCATAGTTTAAACCTACTACAGTCCTTAAGATGCTGTAAGACTGTACTGTGACTAGAATTTCACAAGTGTTTCAGGACACTGCTGTCAAATACCTTCAGCACACACTGCCTTGTACAATGGCCAATATAAATGCAAACACATCAACGTAAGCTAAAACAAACCAACTGCAAAGTTGACATTGTAGTGTAGCTCTGTTGTGCTCAGAATCCTACCTCAACAGTATAAGTAGTAGAGAAAAATAGAATACACACAGTCTTTTACTAAGAAAAAAATAAATGTTCTTTCTGCATCAACATGACAGAAAGTCATTGAACTCATCTGGTTTTTACTTTAGTATGCTTCCACTTACAGCTTTTTCTATATTAATCTCATAGAATCATAGAATACTTAGGGTTGGAAAGGACCTTAAGATCATCTAGTCCTATCCCCCTGCCATGGGCAGGGACACCTCACACTAAACCATGTCACCCAAGGCTCTCTCCAACCTGGCCTTGAACACTGCCAGGGATGGAGGATTCACAACTTCCTTGGGCAACTCATTCCAGTGCCTCACCACCCTTACAGTAAAGAATTTCTTCCTCATCTCCAATCTAAACTTCTCCTGTTTAAGTTTTAACCCATTACCCTTTGTCCTATCATCTACAGAACAAATTATTTTTCTGCAACTTTTATGAAATAATAGTTGCTTTTTTTAATCTTCACTAGGAAACAAGAACAACATCTTCATGAATGCTTATCTCCTAAAAACCGTGAATTCTACAGTTACATACCATCTGATTTATTGCAACTAACAGTACATGTCTCAAAGTTAGGTACCTCCCTGAAGTAAGCCATCTTTATTATTTTTTATACAATATAACCTGTTATGTTATTGATCATCTTACATCCTTTGTTAATTTAATTCTGTTTCACATTAAACTTCCTTTTCTTATCCATGGTCAACACCTTTGCCTGAATGTTGATTTTATAATCCATGTGCTTATTCTTTCCATTAAACTAACATCAAATTATTCTGCCACAGTGACCTGTTAATGCAACTATTAAATCTTTTCTCTTTGGAAAAAAAAATGTTCTTTGAAGGTCCTGCAATAGAATCAATTTTGCATAGTTAAATAAGGAAAGGAAAGCGCACCATAGAACAGTTCCAGAAGTTCATCAGCTCTTCAAGCCTTCAAAATGAAGTTGACAATGATGGTAAGTTATAAAGGTGAACATAAACAGATTTTGCAATATATTTGCAAATATTCCTAACATGTTTGCAAATAAATTTACAGAAAGCAATTTGGAGGCACCCTGGCTTCCATTCAGGCTCAGGAAAATACCAGTTCTGGAAGACAAACTAGCCAGGAGATAAATATTTTTCAATGTGAAAACAAAATTACTGAAGTCACTCTGAAGGGTACAAAAGTGATGTGAACATTCTTGTAGACCAGTGCTTCACAAAGGGCTGCCATGGGAGAGTAGCACTCCACAAAACTGGTAGCTATAAAAGCCTTCACGCTTCATCTGTTTGCCATTAGCAGCCAGCCCTTGCCGCGTGGCTTTGGGCTGTGGATGAGGAGGATGTGTTGAGTGACTAGAGCACTATAGAGATATTGGTGGCTGTGGCTTGTTGCTTGCTCCCTTGTTTTTCATGCTAAAAACTGCTTTCAAAATCCTGGAGATATACAGCCTTCAGCTCTTAATTCACTTTTCATAAAAAGTCTTTTTAATAGGAAATAATTTGGTGCCAATGAGAAAAGGGGGAAGAACTAAACTTTCAATTAAATTCTAAATCATAATTTATTGGTTTTGAAGCCATCTAAATTGATCCAATAAAGGACTTTGATGCCATTTCAAACAACTTCATAGGAAGGTTAATTTGAGAAAAAAAAAAAAATATCGTGCTCAGGTGTAACTAAATGTACCTAAGACATTAACTACACTGAGTAGGGGCATTCAGTGAGTTTTAAAAAAACAGCACTGCCTTCCCAGTACTTGCTGCTTTTTAAAATTTGTGATTTAATGTTAGGAAGATGTGTTTCCAGATCAGATCCCATTAGATTATATTGCTTCATATTATATAAGCATTACTAACAGATGAAAATTCAGCAATTTAGCTATGTGCTCCTCAACACTGCAAAATTTGTTAATCAGCTAAACCCTGCTGCAATTTACACACGTTGAAACAAACAGAATTTGCTACCATTAGTTACTTGGATATAAATCTTATTGAAGACTATGGGAAGAGTTTCTAGATACCAGCGCATTGAAAAAAAAATACGGTATGGTGATAGCAATCCTGTCAGAACAGCAAAACCATATACTGATATCCCAGGTAAAGCTACTGTGGTTTTTTTAAGATCAAGAAGTAACTTCTGAAAACAGCTCAAAGCAATCACAGACCAGGAGAAGGACAAGAAGAAAACTATAGGTCTAATTCTCTATGGCCTTAGGCCTTGTGACACATGTTCCTATCCCATCTGAGAAGCAAAGGAAGGCACTGGGAAGAAATGTGAATCTTACCGGTTCCTGAGCTCCTACACTGAGTAAGCGAGATGTGAAAAGACCTCCTGTTTCCCAGTGCTATATAAAGTGGACTAGCTGCACATTTTCTTTAATATGAGAGACCAAAAGACAAAATACTGGAAAAAAATGAATTTGGATACTGTCTCCAAAGGAAGGTTTTCTTAGGACACAAAATAATGTGCTAAAACGAGCTAAGTCTTTAAACAGAGAAGATGCCATTTGGGGGGCATGAGAAAGACTTGAAAGTTCAGACACAAATGTCTTCCCCATCCACCTTGTCTTTGAAGGAGGGTCCCTTTTCTGCGCCTTTACCCTGAGCCCAGCAATTTTCAGTGTCTGCTTGGGTAGCGACAAACTATGGAAATTTCATTCTTTCTATTATTTCTGAAACTTGCCTGTTCTCCTTTGAGTTCTCACAGACTCCATTCATTCTTCAAGACCCTTTTCCAGGTCTTATTATCTTTGCCACCTGCCTCTCTAGCTGTCTAACACAAGCAGAAAACAATCTAATGGTCAAATCCTTTGTTAAAGAAGGCGGGGGAGCTCAAGTTAAGTAGCTATTTCTCTCCAGTTCCTGGCAATTCTGTCTGCTTAAACATAGCTTGAGGAGGAGGAGTTCAAATGACGTGGGAGCACCAGAAGAATCTCAATTAAAACCACAGTATTTGTTAGTATTTTTTTCTCCTACTGTATTTAAATACAGAAGTACTCCTCTAATTATCACTAAAGTAACCAACAGTTACAGAACAAGTTTAGACTATTGACAGTGGTTTATAGCTTGTAACACACTGTTGTTTTCCTGCATTGAGAGGTGTTTAGCATGTCCAGATTTCCATAAAGGATGGTTTAAACCCACAAATATACTAGCAAACAAATCCCTTTCTATGTTATGTCTCATATAGAGTTTTATATTCATAGAGCTTAGTGTGAGTGTTCATGAGGAACTCCAGAAGTCAAATCACAATTAAAAAAAATCCACAAGCAACCCAGAAGAGTGAAGATCCAAAGTTATATTCTTTTCATATTCAGGAAAAAAAGCTCTTTAAAAAATAGTTTTACTAGAAAAATATGTTTTAAATACAGACAGCTTGGTTTAAAAATTTAGAAAAACATATCAGCTAATAATAACTGAATAAAAAATATTAATATAAATAAGGATAAATTATTAAGTTCATCATGTCGAACATTTTCAAAAGAGGTTTTTCAACTTCCTAAGTGACTATGGCAAAATAGGATCTGCTTTACAAAATGAAGTGCAATGTCTTTATCTTTCCCCAAGAGAAAAAGTTGTTCTGGCCTTTATTCTAAGAGATTTCAAATAAGTTAATAACTCTGAATAGCCCCTCATTTCTACATACAACCCACTAAGGAAAAAAATCATTGCAGCACAGCGTTTGGTAATTATTGGCACTTGAGCATTTTAGCAATAAATATACTGCTTGAAATAGTAATGCAGACCAACTCACTACAATATAGTATCAAATACTTTTATAAGTTGATATTAACCTGAAAGACTCCTCTTCTTTGAAACTCATGCATTATTACTTCATTATGGTGAGAGGCTTTCAATGTAGAGAAAGAAGTTGTGTAACAGTTGTTTTATTCCTTGGTAGGAAGGTATATTAATTCAGGAGGTGTAGGCAAGTACATTGATCTCTGCTGCCATCCACAAGAGAAACGCCATATAGAGCAACTTTGTCATTGTTATTCCAACTTACTGCTTATTCTGTAGTGCTGCCTTTTAGATTTTATAACAGAAATCCTTAGTGATCTGTGTAAGAATTCGGATTTCTGTAGATCTCATAAATCCATCATTGCGATGAATTCACAGTATTTATTGCTTGATGACATACCTAAATTCATGCAAAAGACACTTGTAGAAATCTTTCTTTGGCATTGAAGATGTGTTCTGTTTAGCTCATAGACGACTCAGTCCTGCATACATCCAGAATTCCACTAGGCGTTATCAGGTGTTACAGGAATATTGGAACACTAAAATGTGTGTCTTAATTTTCATAACATAATCTCTGCTATGATTTCCACTCATGAGGAATCTACTGATGTTTCCTAAAGATATTTCAATAGGGCTTTCTAAAAACATTGAAAAAAATCCATGTCTTTTCTAGTTGTGATAACAATGCTGTGTTGGATGTAGCCACCTTGATTTTATATCCAGTCTTCCACAAGAACCTGCTGCAGATGAAAGAGGTTAAGGATAATACAGAAAAATATGAAAAATAATAAACAATGGGTGAAATTCATTCCACCTAACTGCAGCCCTCTATGACAACCTAGCACCTAATAACTTCTGAAAGGACAAAAATGAAACGTTTAAGGCAAATGGGACGCATCACTCTCTGGAAGTTATTTTCTTTATCAAACCCAAAAGAAATTTCTATGAATAACTTTCAAGAAATATCTAAATTCTGGATAAAAGGACTCTAACTTTTATATTTCCTCTGTCAAAAAAGAGTTAAAAAAAAAGTATCTCAGGCTTGTGTGCACACCTTTCAGTGCTCATGTTCAAAATATTCCATGTTATTTGCTTGCACTGACACATAACTGGACACACTATTTTTATCCTAAGTACCCCAATAATCCTCTCTATCTTCCTTTTTTGAAGTCTGACACAGAGGAACTTCTACCCACGTGCGGTGACAATCAGCAATATAGCCACCAAACTTTCCAAGAATGCAGAGTTGATGAAACTACATTCTGCTTTTGTGTGTTCAGGTATATCCAAGTATCTGCCTCCCTCCTCCATACACATGCTCAAAAACTTATAAGAGAGAAAATATATATTAAAATTCAAATATATTAAATTCCAATAAATTATTTGACACTGTGTGACTGTTATTAGCAAATGCACTGATGAAAGTGATGAAGTCTGAGCTCACTTCTTAAGAATTATAAGGAAAAGCTCAGGGTAGGATTCACTCAAGGCACATACCCATAAGGAACACAACAGAGATACTGGTTTCAAACATAATTTCCCAGCATAAGAGGACATTGCTAAAGTATTTCCCATAATCCTACCTCATAGGAAATTTAGTAATTGTATTAATGATTTGCCAATAACATTTTCGATACTAATTAAAGTATTTCTGAAGTTCTTCATAGCATGTGGTCACTTAAGGTACTTCAGGTAAACCAAATAATGGATTCTAACAGCATGATCAGACTAACAGCTGGCAAATGTAACCTTATATCTTATTCATCAAGGTGCAAGAATCAAAGCAGAGGAAAAGATGAAGGAACTAGTCAATGTGGATACTTGTGATTACTTAGGGTTAGGTGTTAGTTTTCTAATCACACTTCAAAGCTGCTGCTGGTGTAGTCAGAGTCCCAGGAGAAACACGTGAGAAGCACTGCAGTGTTTGTCTTTCAGCTATGCTATATAAACAAAGAAAGAGTAGTTTTTTCCTTCCATTATTTCAATACAGGAAATAAAAATAATAAATTGCAACTAACCACACACACACACATTCTGTAAATAAGAATACTGAATAAACCAGAGCAAATCCCAGTCAGCTCACTGCCATTTCACAAACCAAGGAAGCCAAATTTGTTCATTGTACCATTTGATGCAAATTATTCCCCAAGTCCTGCCAGAGAGGCAATAATCTAAAATTATTCCTATGCTTAAACAGTACTTATGGATTGGGTACTTCTGCAGTTTTCTATGCTATCTGGCTTTACATGTTGCTAACAGAAATCGCCTATAATCTTATTTAGTATTGAAAGTCATAAATGTTCATACAGAAATTGTTTAAGTAAGGTATTGGTTTTAATAGAGAATATTTTCTTTCTCTTTCTCTTTTGTTTTCTCTTTTCTTTGTATTTTCCTTTTCTTTTTTTTAATAATATTTAATGACATATAATTGTTTTCCTGATACAAAAACACCTGAAAGTTAATTTATGATTTCTGTAGTAAGGTACTGCTCTGCTAAATTACATGAGACTCATAGCATAAAGGAACAATAGATTTTGTGCAATTCACTGCACAGGGATAAACTGTGGTTGACCTAGGTGATATGCTAGGTTGGATGACAGCAAGGCTTGCAATACAGCTGAGCTTCAGTTTCTTTTCAAGAAGGACATCCAAAAATAATTACACAGTAAAGACACCAAGTTAGCTAATAAGTATGCAGAAAAAGAAATCATTCTGGAAGAATGTGTTCTTCTAGTCATGTAGCTTGAATTAGAATTAGATGGCCAGGAGGATCACTTTTGTCTGTTTGCATACCTGAATTTGATGAACCTGCAAGCTTCTTACAGGGAAGGGGGAGGGAGAAATGAAATTGCATAAACCCCTGTGTCTTGCTTTAGAACAAAAGTATGAATGTGAAATATTATTCTCAGTGTTGCATTGGCTGAAATATATTAGTAGAGCATTACATCCTTTCTCTAGTACTCTCTTGCTTAGTTATAAAGGCAATCTATTAAATCTTCGTTAATTTCCTGGTTAATATTCGTGCAACCTGACTACATTGCTACAAAAGTCTTCCAAATAATCCTTAAAAAGATTGCAAGTACAAGCATAATGCCTATTTCTACTAAGCAAGGTAGTTAGGCATGTGTTTAAGCTCTTGCTCAAAGGTCATAAGTGTTCTAATGAGCAGGCATCTACTTCCTCACATGCTTACAGCTAAGCATATAATAAACCTTCTGGGGTTAGATTCATTTAAACAACAATGACATTGGATCCTTCTTTCAGATGTCTTCATACAGGTTTCTAAGCTTGTCCAAAATCCATCTTAAACTAGCTGTTCAATGTTTAGTTAATCCCACTCTGGCATATAACTGTACAGTACTCCAGTGTATCAATAAAAGCTTCTAAAAGAAGTAGTAAACCAGAAAATCCTTGGATACCATATGTGCTGTAACAAATGTTGATTTCTCTCTTACATGTCATATACTATTATCTAGAGAAGCAGAAAATATTATTTCATTTCATCAGGTGTGATACACATGAGATTGTTAAAAACGTAGTTAAATACTCCTCTAAATTTTTACATTTCAGTCCTCAAGTGCTTTTTTCCCTCAGGCATGCCCAAATAGAAACATCAGTATATCTCTACCCACTTGGAAGACCATTTTACCATCCCTCACAGAGAAAACAATGTCAGCTTTGGATAGTAGCTGAGATTCTGTTGGTGGCAGTCTTCCTCCATTTTTGCCCTATACCCATGATCTAATGCTCTTCCAAAGTTTCTTAAACCTCGAAAGAAAAAGAACTATGTACAGATATAAAAACATCTGTCTTTCCCAAAGCAGTGAGTAGATTCTATATTTTTCTTGAAAAAGTATCACAAAATCACAGAATCAGATAGGTTGGAAAAGACTTTTAAGACCATCAAGTCCAACTTTTATCCTAGCACTGCTAAGTCCATCACTAAACCATGTGTCACGGTTTAACCCAGGACATCATGTCCACATGGTTGATTTTAAACTATTGCAGAATATGCTTCCACATGTCAGAGAAACTTAGCTTTCAAATATCAGATCACTTGATGTTCCTGTAAACTTGGCTGAAATGATGACTATCTCTTGTTTATTTTGAAATCTTTACTTTAAAAATACAGATGTCAGTTAGGAATTGCAGTGACTTCAGTTAAATTCTCTCTTGGAGATCCAGGCAAATGCTTCCTCATGCTACATGAGGCATGTGATATTCAAGACTATTATATGTAAGACAGGCATCTGCTTCTTAGACATCTGTCTAAATTGTGGCAGACCTGATACAGGAGGCCAGAGTCTGCTATTCAGGGAAGGATGTGTCCAACCTGCATGGACATTTGGGGTTTTTTTTGAACAAAGAAGTGTTTTATGAAACAGGAGTGCTATGAGAGGATTGACTAGAGTGTGAAAAAGTCTAAATATTCCTTTTGGGTCTGGGAGTGTAAATTCTGTTTCTTTCCATCATAAATGGTAATAAAGGTGACCTTTTCAATGTCTTAAATTGGCTCTGGGTCCATTTGAGAAACATAAATTCTCATTAAAATATATAAAGTAACAAATAATACAGCAAAAATAAATAAACTTTTCTGATGTCCCTGTTCTTATGGATTTAACCCAACTGAAATACAATCTATGTAAAATTGATAAAGTAATAAAAATATTGATAACTAATAGATATAAAAATATACGTATGAATTATACTTATGTATGGGTATAATTTATGAGCACTAAGAATTATTTTGGAAAATTATTTAAAGAATGCAAAAAAGAATTATGCAGTAGTTAGGGGACTTATAGAGGTTATTCCCTATTAAATGCAATAAGACAGTTTTCATGCGTTTTCACACTTTGGCGGAAAGCTAGACATTATGTTATGAAGAAATGTCTGTCAGAGAGGGGCTATTTTATCACCTTTAATCCTAAGGAAGTGAAAAATATTTCTACAGTATCTTATGTTTATCTTTGCTAGACAGTGTTCTGCCTTTGATAGAATTCCAATTTGATATAAAAATCCCAGTTATCGTGATCATGCATCTATATATTCTCATCATGTTCTGAAAATACTTCATCAAAAGTTCACATTTTTGTACATTTTTTTATGTTAAAAAAATGCTGGTAAAATGAGTGAAAGGGGTCTTCTCCATATCCATATGAATCTTATGTTTTGCTATATTTTGATTGAGTATTTTTATTTGCTGTATTTTCCTTGTTAGTTTTAATGTTCTTTCTCGAATGTTTTTTGATGAGTGGATCATGCTATAATTAAAATCACACTAAAGTGGCGGTTTTTGAATAAAACTCTGGAGAACTTCTGTATAATTGCAGATTTCTCCTTTGTTACAAAAAGGTTTACTTGAATTACTTTTGGCACTTCAAAGATACAAAGCTTTTCTAACAAAACATAGAAAGTCTGTTTTCTATATTACAATCCATGCAGGTATTTTTATATGTAGGGATATATTTTTAAAGCACTGCAAGGGAGGTATGTGCTAAAATCTGTTCATGTATAACAGGATTTGGGCTAATATCACCCACACACTACTTTGAATCTATACCCCTCTCTGTTTTTAATAGTTTATGGCCAGGGAAGGGACTGTGATTTGGAAGAAGCTGATATTTGTGGAATAAAAAAACTACTAAGAAAACAAAAATACAATCAAACTGGTATATTACAATTAAAACATACACTGTAATTATCATACTGACAATAATAATACTTTTTAACTTAAGGAAATGTCTTTTATCTAAAGATCACAGTAGCTTAAAAAGATTTTCTTTTTTATCGCATCCTTTGCACATGTAACAAATTAGGTTCTTGAAATTTGTTCTGGAAAGGATACAGATTCTCTGTGTATAGGAAGCCAGGTAATGACACTGAATTTGATAAAGTTACATGGATTTAAGAGAATTTCAGGTTTGGCCCAAGGCCTGAACAGCATCTGCTTTTATAAGTGCTCAGAAGAAGAAAACGATTTTTAGCACACACTATGTAACGGAACAAACAAGCCCCTCCAAAGATCTTTCTGGTTTCTATTTTTGGTGTTGTTCTACATGCCAAACAGTTTAAGACTGCAAAATGATAAGACTATAGAAGAGAAGCTATGTATGTGCTTATATTTGAATACACATCTTACCTACAAAAAATATGCTATTGCATAAGATCACTCTAACTTAAGTAGTGATGGGCTCCTTCTGGCTCATCCAGGGCACTTAAAGTCACCACTGTCTTAGGAAAGGAGGCCACACCTTCTTCCATATGGCAGTTTCCATGCAGAACTGGGATTCTGCTCTGCAGCTCAGCTTGAAAGCTGGGTGGAGGAATCTCACCATGCTTAAAGCAGAAATTCAATCACCACTTTCTTTGATTTTTTGTTCAGAAAAGAGGGCCAAGCCTCATGCAAAGGCCAATTATGTGAGCTAGCAGCTTCTTGAATGCTTCTCGAATGCTTCTCTTACATTCTTTTGAATGTAAGGCAGAATTCATGTAAGAGTCTTCAGTTTGTAACAGTCTAAAGGCAAAGGTAAGAACTAAATAATTCAGAGAGTGGCACTGAACAGCACATTTGCTGTCACTCTATGTCTCAATCCTTTGGTAAAACTGCTTCTGCACATTCAAATACATACAGGTGAAAAAATCAATATAACAAGAAATACAACTGAATCCCGTACAGAAATATCACCAGGAATGTCACATTGGATGGCTGGCTGGAACACAGTGGTAACAGAATGTGTATTTCATAGACTGTAACTCATGTATGAAATCATAAAGGATTTTTAAATAAAACAGTACTTACACAGAAAACCAAAATATTTTCATTGCAAGAAACAGAAATTGGTTTATCATCACTACAGCTTGTAGCATCCAAAACTCACTTGTTTATGTTGAACAATGACTATCAGTTACCTGAGGGAACTATTAAGCTGTTTCTTCTAATAAAATCTGGGAGGAAAAAAGTACACGTTTTAAAACCTTTGTTGTTGTTGTTGTTTAAGTTAATAAAGCTTTTATGCTCAGACCAGTTGTGAAGTCTGTCAAGCCTGTATTTCCCTTCAGGACAAAATCGCTAGAAGATTTTACTCTGTCTTTATTTCTTTACATAACCTTCTCATGCTTTTCCTTATATCCCAGATGCGGTTGGTGTTTTTACCTTTATTGCCCCAGTGAAATATCTGTGGGTTTGTTTGGGTTTTTTTTCTACCCAGCTTCATCTGGAAAGCAACCTACATCTCTCAAGTTCTTTTACAAACGCATAGTGCCTGTGGGACATGTATATATCTGATGCACCAAGTCACACAATGGGTATCTATAATTCTATGCTAGAGTAGAGAAATGCATTCTTATAGCAGGATACCAACCAGTTGTGTTTGTTGCTTCCAATCAGAAAGTGAATCAGTGACACATATTATGCTACAGACATGTCAGATGTATTTCACTGCTGGAGGGCATGTGGAAAGAGCCATTAATAATGTGACAGAGGATTCTTAAATAAGTTCTTAGCCTAAGACTACATTTGCAAAATTTGCCAATATAGTAACTGGAGAATGACTGCCAAAAGACTTTTTTTCCTCCTATGTCTGATATAAAACCAGACACAGCATACAAAGTAAGGGAGTGGGGGGAAGAGTAGAGACAGAGAGAGAGATAAAGGGAGAGAAGACATTCATTTCCACCCCATTCCACCTACTCAAGGAAATTCATGTGCACAATCCGCTGAGTTCTGTGAAGTAAAATCCAAATGGAAGTGAAGAATATGTATGACAAAAAGCAGGTATTGTCCAGAACTGTTCTAAGTTTTTAACATAGATATGCATACCTTTCTAAAGAGACTCTATTTCAGCCACAAAACATTGGCCTTGATGACATAATTTCACTTGTGTGCGTATATATAGCACTTCAAGATCACATTGCATGATATCATTTGATCATAAGGGTGCTTCAGGGCTCCAGATTTCTCAAATGAACAAGAAACACACACTGTAGGCAAAATTTTTCTATAACATACATATACATTGTTTTCCCTTTTCTTTGAAAGGGAGAAACTTACAGAATTACCTTTTTCAGATGTCACAAATAACTACTAATTGATGTTTTGTCACTAAACCCCCAAAATTGCTAATTAAACCATAAATCACCCATACTATCAACACAGTTTGCCCTATTATGCATGTAATATCTAAAGTTGGTTTCAAAGCTGATTTGTTATAAGTTTCCCACTCCCAGTAAAAGGAGCTGTCCAGAAAACAGTATTGCACCAAACCTCTCAGAGTTCAGTGACATGTTAAACACAACATATTTACTGTTATGACAAATTGACATACTTGTATCTGGAAGTGGGAGTAAATTGCTGATCATCGTATCTGGAAGTGGGAGTAAATTGCTGATCATCACTTTGCAAGTATGTGGTTAATAGTTATCTACACCTAACTTTAAAATTACACTTTTTTTTTCCCCCACTATGAATGCCGTTGCCTGTTTCTAAATTAAAATTGACATTTTTTTCAAAAGTGAAGAAAATATTTTTTCTTCTATTGATATATTATCTGAAAAATGCCTGCATTTCATACAAAACAAAGGAGACAGTATATATTTCCTCTGCAACTTTGAAAAGCAATTGCAATACATTTTATGTCTTTGGTAAATGAAAAATTATAAACATTTAATGTCTAATATCCTATCAATAGCATATTTCCTCTTACCAAGATGAAGAGATCGAAATCATGGCCTGTCTTGCAACTCAGCTTTCTAAAATGAGGTAGCTATGAGGACCCATAGGCTGAGGAAGCAGCACATCTGCATGTACTGCTGTAATGGAGCACACTAAGGCATACGGTAAAATCTGCCAGGATATCAGGATTTGGGCTCACAATAGACATTTTTAAAGTCCATGATCCAAGATAAGTATAATTACACATGTGACAACAGTATTTTCCCTTAAATAAGGCAGTACGTTTTAAATATCTGATTCTTTTCCATGTTCATAAGTAGGATTATGATAACACATTTCAACTTGGAAACATTGATTTTTCAGTACTGTATCTATTTTCTGCTACAAGCACCTACATTGATTTCATAATTATTCTTATATATCAGCTTCGTTCAGTAATTTCCAAATATTTATGCAATTTTCTCAAAATATTTATTGTTTGTGGGGTGGACAGATCATTTTACTGTTTGAACAAAAGTTAAGCTTGTAAGACAGTCCTTTCTTTTCCTGTTTTTCTGAGCAAATGCCACTCATTTTAGAGTTTAATTTCATATTGACAATTCTTATTCCTTCCATTTTTTTTTTTAATGTTAGTGTGGATCTATTGTACGACAGATAGCTTTTAGCTTCCACTTACACTGTGAAACCTTTCACCTGTGGATTTGGGATTCTGCAGGGGCTGTTCAGTGGTTTGTCTGGTTCCCATGGTATTGCTCTCACAGCCTTGCATCTGAATACCCAGATATTACAGTGGGCTTCTCATGGGAAGCTTCATGGGATTGCTTCTGACACGAGACTTACCCCTTCCCTAAATCCCTTTCATACTTCTAGTTTTGTGTTTTCTAGTTTACTCTATAGGAAAAGGAGGCAAGTGAAAAGCATAGCTGAAAATAGCCATGACCAAAGCATGCTCCAACCAGCAGCCTCATGAACAGGAACAGGTTCTCCACAAGGGAGCCTGCCCAGGCCTCCGTGAAAACTATACAGTACTAAGAAAAAACTATGTCTGGTGACCTTCTGCTGCACTCAAGGACACTCATCAGAGTGCACTCTGTCACTTCTCTATCCAGATAGCCACTGCAGGAATTTTTCTGTTTCGCTTTTCCTTCACTCTCCCTCTCTCCCTTTTCCCTTCTTTTGTTTATTTTGTTTTGTTTTCCATTAAAATAACCTTTACTTACCATCTACATTCAATGTGTTGAATACAGTGGACCCCACATGCAGCCTGTGCCGCCATCTTTGTGAAACACTTGGAAGAAATTCTTCTTCTTATCTGGACACTAGAATAAATTCAGTGCCTAGCATGTAAGCTTTTATTGATAATTATGACTCTTTACTTGGTGAATCCCCTTGTCTGCAGACTGCAGGGCAGAGCCCCTCAGCCTCCAAACCTAACCAGAGCATGGCACAACCTCTCTCCAGGCTGAGCGATCTACCTACACACCCAAGGAACGGCAAGAATAAGCAGAGGAAGCAACACGTGATGCTCAGCCTGTAGAAGTGCTCCTACATCCCATAGCACAGCAGAAGTGAGGCATTATAGCAGCTGAGGTGTGGTACCTGTGCTAGGCCTTTTTACCATTTCAGCTGTAACACAGGCTCAAATGTTAGGTCTAAAACACTGATAAATCCCACACACACATCTAATCGCTACCCTACTGTCATGGTTTAAGCCTAGACAGCAATCCAGAACCCATGCAGCCATTTGTTATTTCCCCTCTTCCTCCCCCTGCTACCAGAAGGATGGGGAGGAGAATCAAAAGAATGTAACTCCCATGGGTTGAGATAAGAACACTACAGTAACTAAGGTATAACAGAAACCACCAATAATAATAATAATGGTAAGGGAAATAGCAATGGAAGAGAATACAACTGCTCATCCCCCACTGACCAATACCCAGCCCTACCCAAGCAGTGATCTAGCCCTTCCGGGTAACTGCCCCCAGTTTACATACTGGGCATGATGTGCTGTGGTATGGAGTACCTCTTTGGTTAGTTTGGGTCAGGTGTCCTGTCTCTGCTTCCTCCCAGCTTTCCGTCCTCCCTGGCAGAGCATGAGACTCAGAAAGTCCTTGTTCAGACTAAACATTACTGAGCAGCAACTAAAAACATTGTTGGTATCAGCGCTGTTCCTAGGCTGAAGGTCAAAACCACAACAATGCACCAGCTACTAAGAAGAAAAATGACTGCTACTGCTGAACCCAGGGCACCTGCGAAAATAATTCACAGATCCAAAAGCTAATTTCTAAGTAGGTGTAATGAATCTACCTGTATTCAGTTATCTGTTGCAGATGAATAGAATGTCTGATTTTGTATCCTTAGCAGGCTATGACACTACATGAAAGGAACATTTAGTTAACATTAAGTAGAATAGTCATGTACATGAAAATCAGAGGCATATGAGAATATATGAAATAAATTATTTAGAAATTATGAGTTACAAACTGAGCTCAGAGTCAGCTCGCTTAGATAATTTTTAAATTGTCAGTTATCTAGTGAAAATTAGTGATCTGACCTCCTTTTAGTAAGAAGAGATCAGTAAAGAGAGACATGAACCCAGGGAGAATTTCCACCTGTCTTGAATACCTACTTTAGAATATGATGATAATTTAAGACATGATGATCTATGGTTTAGAGGTCTAATATGTAGTCAGATGATCAAGACCTAATAGCATCAGAGTCCCCAGGAAAAATGGAAATTAACTATATTTAAAACTTCCTCACAAATTTAAGTTTGCTTCACTAGGAAACCAAAGAATCTATTCAAGATCAAATCAAACTGGAAGCAGTCAGATTTTTGCAACCCATTTTAGAATCCTGTAAATTCTTATGAATAATATGCAAGTATCTGTAATTAAGCCCACCTTTAAATTCTATGAGAAAAACCTGAAACAAAATTTTAGACTCCTATTGATAGCCTATTTTCTGGTCTTGCCACATTAATTTATTTATTTCAAGTGGTTTATTCATTTTTTAATGAAGTAATCCCTGACTTAGATGAAGCATTAAGCATCAAGCTTAAGTGACATGAATATCAATATTTCTTTCAATAAAATTAGTTAAACTACATTAGGTTACATTGAAGTCATGTCAGTTTTGTCACACTGCTATGGATCATACGATCACTGTTGTCAAAAGTTTTCTATCTTGGCTGCTTTTTTAAAAAAAATCTAGAACAGAGGAGATATCTTCATTTGGGTGTCCCAATCCTAGCATATATTAATAGGGCATGAGGTTTTGCTACTGCGTTACTTGAAAGAAATGACACACACCAGAACCACAGTCACATGTTCTACAGCAGTTAAAAGAGCGTTTTCAGATTTTTGTGGTGTTTCCTACTATATGATTAAACTACTCTTCCCATTTACATACAAACTAATCACAAAACAAAACTGAAAAAAAAGGGGGATGGGAACTGATGGGAAGCTTTCAACACTTCCTGGCTTATGACTGCGAACCTAGATTTTGCTGTTTAAAACTCAATCTCTTCTCATTTCCACTAAACTCATCTTCAGGAATTTTAAAGATGGAAAATCAAATGCATAGTTGGTGGACTGGTTATACACAATGAAAATATTCTGAAGCAAAAATCAACATATATAAACTGCATTCAGCTCCCGTGTTTAGTTACGTCATCTTGCATGGTCACAGTCTATGCTCATTGTAGAATTCTTTGTGTTCAACTAAGAACAGAGACTTCTTTGTACAACAGTAGCGAACAAGACAAACACAAATTATAAGAAAGAGACAAAAAAGATACAGAATGAAATATATTAAATATTCATGTGACAGTTTCTATTGCTCTACATGTTGAAAAAAATATGATTTATATTTAAATTTTAAACATATATGCTTACTAGAATGAAATCAGGAGCTGTTCTCAAAACTTAGTTCAATCACAAAATCCTTGGGAATGCAGAAAGAAATCCACTGAGACACTGATAAACTTTCACATAAATCTGGTGAAGACTGCAAAAACAGTTGTGAGAACACACAGTCTGATGCGTATTTGTTCACTTTTACAGATATCCAAAGCTTCTTGCTTTCTTTCCCCGTAGAAGTGCACATTATCACAGTAATTTTTTGGAAATCAATAGCTGGACACTTTCACAGTAGGTCTGACATATTCCAATTCTACTGAGGCACTCAACACTTTCAAACAGCACTACCCCTAGGCCAAATATGCTTAATTACATCTTTTAAGCTTGTGCTGCAAAACCTCAATAAACACACACAACATTGCACTTTCTTCCCTCTGCCAACAGCTAATATATCTCAGGGAGGTTTTCATCAATACTTTCAAATGCCTGGATTTTGACACAAGGGTGCTATCAATCCACATTGAAACTAATAGGACCCAAGGTCAATCAGTGTCATGGTTTAAGCCCAGCTGGTAACTCAGAATCATGCAGCCATTCTCCCACTTCCCCCCTTCCTCCCCCTGCTACCAGAAGGATGGGGAGGAAAATTGAAAGAATGTAACTCCCACGGGTTGAGATAAGAACAGTCCAGTAACTAAGGTATAACACAAACCACTGCTGCTACCACCAATAATAATAATGGTAAAGGAAATAGCAATGGAAGAGAATACAACTGCTCATCCCCCGCTGACCAATACCCAGCCCTACCCAAGCAGTGATCTAGCCCTTCCGGGTAACTGCCCCCAGTTTACATACTGGGCATGATGTGCTGTGGTATGGAGTACCTCTTTGGTTAGTTTGGGTCAGGTGTCCTGTCTCTGCTTCCTCCCAGCTTTCCGTCCTCCCTGGCAGAGCATGAGACTCAGAAAGTCCTTGTTCAGACTAAACATTACTGAGCAGCAACTAAAAACATTGTTGGTATCAGCGCTGTTCCTAGGCTGAAGGTCAAAACCACAGCAGTGCACCAGCTACTAAGAAGGAGAAAAATGACTGCTACTGCTGGACTCAGGACAATCAGCTTTTTTTTTTTTTTAAGTTTGGATCTGCACAGTTGGACTTTTTAAGGCATTATAATTGAATTAAAGATGTTGTTTGACACCAGGGTTTATGATGAGAAAGAAATTAAATGCAGGGCCTGAGATAAGAGAGTTGACATCCAAAAGACATAATGAGACATGGAGAAATTATGAAGAAGAGGAAAGCATACTGATTTTTATTGCTCTGATTTGTGCTTTGCTTAAAGCAGCACAAAGCATACTGCAAAGCAGAGAAAACACTGAATACAAACATCAATTTACTGTGTTTTATCTCTCTGACTTATAGAAAAATAACAACAGATCTTGTTTGGAATTTATAGTGAAGCTCTTGTACCGACTTCTTATTTCTATTTTACTGCAATCTTCTTAAAGAATAAAGTAATTTATTTTTACTTGGATGAATTTTAAAAATCAATATATTTTTTAATTTTACTGGAAAGAATGAACTGATCTTCAATCCCAACTGGCCTCAGATAGGAAAGAGAGAAGAGTGTGTTGCTAATTAGCAGCTATGAATGATCACAGGACTGTATAATACATTAATTCAACTCATCTCTGCCTTAATTCTTTAATTTTAAACAAGGATTTCATAAATATCATGACCTAACCTCTTGAAAAATAAACCTAACAGGAAAAAATCTTTTCTTAACTAATCCTGCAAAACCAAATTAGAATAAAAGTTAGTGGAGTTGTCCTCTGGGCAGCCTTGATGCCAAGCTTTATGCTTCGTGATCATAAAACATCTCAGTAAACTGAATTTTAAGTAGCTGAATTTTAGTCAAGATTTTTTTATCCCACTTAGAGTTGGTCCATAATGACAGAATTTATGTCCTTTGTGAACTCAGACTTTGTCAGAGAGGAAAGGCATTTTAGTTTCTGCTGATCTGGGTTTGAATATAAAAAGAAAAAGGATTTGCTAAAAACTATTATCTGAGTCATTTAAGATATATTGCCTTGGCTGCAAGAACTTTCTCTGGTTTTTTCTCTAAATAAGAACAACCGGAGAGCTGTTCCAGTCCCAGAAAATCCATAAATGTTTCTGACAAAAATAAAGGTTAGAAAAAAGGAGGGGGAAAGCATTCTTGTTCCACTTTAGATGGCAAAAACCGAACATTCAGGGCAAAGACTTTAAATGTCCTCTTCTTTTCCCAGCAGCAAGGAAGTCTCAATCTTTACATATACTGTTTTCTTTATTTTTGTTACTGACTCATAATAATACTATTACGTTATGGCTTTCTTCCATATAAAAGCTTCACCAAAGACATAAAGAAACCTCTAAGTAAATATATTAAAAAAGAAAAAAAAGTCTTGAATGAAATATTTATGAATAATCCTCTTAGGGTTACCAATTTATCACTTTATCTTCATTTATTAGCTGGGGAGTAATTTACTTATCATCGATGGCTAGACTTGAACAAAGAACCAGTGCAAGTAGCAACTCTAACCAGCACTAAGTAAACATTACAGCAGTATTACATCTTTTTTCACTACGTCTGAGGATGACTAGGCAGGAAAGCAGTGTTTTGCACTGGAGGAACCTGCCACTGGCACCTGATATAAGGAGCTTCCTCATGATTCTTACGTACCTTGACTTTCTGAGGTGGGTTGACCTTGGCTGGACACCAGGTGCCCACCAAGCTCCTGTATTACTCCACTACTCAGCAGGACACAGGGGGCAGAAAATAAGATAGAAAAAAAACCTTGTAGGTCAAGATAAAGGAAGTTTAATAAAGCATGAGCTTTATGTTTGAACCAGAATTTTGGACACAGAAGCAAGGGAAAGCAATAATTTTTTTTCTCTACTTCCCATCAGCAGGCAATACCCAGCCATTTCGCAAGAAGCAGAACTTCAGTACTGGCAGCAGTTGCTCCAGAAGACAAACATTGTAAATAACAACTGTCCCATCCTCCTTCTCCTTTCTCTTAGCTTTCATTGTTGAGCAGATGCCATGTTGTACGGAATACCCCTTTGGTCAGCTCGGGTCAGCTATACTACCTATGTCACGTCACAGCATCTTACCCAGCTTCCAGCTTACTGGTGAGAGTAAAACATTGGAGAGACAGCCTTTATGCTGTGCAAGCACTGCTCAGATGTAGCCAAAACATTGGTGTGTTATTAACACCTTTCTAGCTAGCAATGAAAAGCACAGCACTAAGAGGTGCTAGGGGGAAAATTAACTCCATCTCAGCCAGATTCCATACACTTTCAGACAAGAAATAACTGTCATTCAACTCCATTGGCAGAGGGCTATGACAGCTGGCAGGAGGCAAATGACTCTTTGGGAAGGCAGAGGAAAATGTCAAGAAAGCAGATATAATTAAAGGACAATGTAGAGAAAATCAACACATTGCCAGAGAAAACACAGCTACTGGTGGTCAAGTAAATTTTATCTTTGCTTTAACATTTTCTCCATTTTCTTCTTGCCTTTCCTTCTCTTACCTTTCCTTTTTTCTCCACTTACTTTAATTGATACATGGGTTGTGCAGTGCTACGAGCAAGCTGTAATTTAAAACACATTTCCTACATTACAAGGTCAAGTTTTCCTGCATTTATAACCCTGAAGCAAACTTGGCTGGGAGCCCTCAATCATGGCTTTTTTTTTTTATTGTGTAACAGCATATCAGAAGAGAAATTTCCAAGAAGAAAATTATTGTCAGTACTGATACATTTTACTGCCTGCATCTTTGTTTTGGGACACAAATCTTTGGTTTTGGGACATGGATGGACATGAGTATTTCTTTTATTTACAGATTTTCCAAGTATACATGCATACCTATACACATAGATGTGAAAATTGAAGGAATATGCACATATCTTTGCCCATTCATGGAAAGACAGACTGTGGACATTTTTACAAGTATGAGAGGGAGGGAGAATCCTAATATTCTATTATCTAATCTCACTTTATCTCCAGGAAAAGTAGCATAATTGTTTACTGTTTCAAACAAAATATGTGCCTGAATGTGTGCACACATTTGCCCATGTACATAAGCACAAATATATTTGCAGAAACACACTATGTGTTCTGGTTTTATTTCTCCTTTTCTCCAAACTGTTGTATTAAAATTTTCATCCTACAGTCTAGTACTTGCAAAAGACCAATTATCTATTATCTATTTTATATTCCACCTTATATTCAATTCAACAGTGCACCATTTATTTTGTGGCAAGCAATTATAGCATTTTACTGTTCCGGATTCAGTCACAGTGCTTTATATTAAATGTAAGAAGTAAATATTTAATACTACAAAATAATAATTCTTGCAGTGTAATAGATATGAAAATTGAGGTTAAAAGCTTTCCTACCAAGGGATTTTACTGAAAGAAAATCCTAAGGCGTGCAGTAAATGCTCCCTTTCTTTCTGAAATTGTGAGAACACTTCTGACAAATTCTAATTTCATCTTTCAGACTCACGAAATAGATCCAAAACATCCTTTCAGGGGTGTCTAGAACACATTTTAAAAGAAAAAAATAAACACTCAAAACCCAAAAACAAACCCCCAAAACAACCTAAATAGGATTGTATTCTAACAACTAAAACCAGAGGAAAACCATCCATTCGGAAAAGCTAAACCTGTAACGGATTTACGAGGAGGTACTCTTCACTGGAAGAAACTTATATTGGAAAATTCTCATACAATCATGGAATCATAGAATCATAGACTGGTTTGGGTTGGAAAGGACTTTAAAGATCATATAATTTCCCTATCTAATGCCCCTGTCATGGGCAGGGACACCTTCCACTAGATCTGGTTGCTCCAAGCCCCATCCAGCACGGCCTTGAACACTGACAGGAGTGGGGCAACCACAACTTCTCCGGGCAACCTGTTCCAGTGTCCCGTCACCCTCACAGTAAAGAATTTCTTCCTAATGTCTAATACAAGTCAACTAGTAAAAAGAACAAAAGCAAACCAAAGATGTCTTTTGAAAATATCGATAGCAAGAGTACAGAAAGCATAGACAGCAAAAGATTACTGGGACAGTACTATTAAACAAAAGGGTTTGGGATCCAGAAGAGAATTTCTGGTTAGCTGCTATGATACTCACCATCTCTAGATCATCCTTTTCATAACTGTTCTCTCTAGGAAACTGAAATGCAGTAGAATGAGTTTCTCCTAGTTTTCCAGACAGAAATTTATACAAATAATAACATTGGGCCAAGCACTTGTTTTTCTTGCTGTAAGTTGTATGCCTCAAAGACGTGTTTCTTCCTTGAAGAGAAGATTCCTTGATGCGGAATCAATTGCAGAAAGTCCCTTACAACCTTTTCATCTCATTCTTCCCAATACTTTTTATTTCATTTCATTAATCATTTTACCTCTTATTTTAAACTCCATCCCACGTACTGTTGCTTAATTAAAGTGAACATCCTTAGTTACTCAGCATAAAGGATGGTTCTATAAAATCTGTGATTATTCTTAGCAGACACTTCAAAGTCTGTGTTATCGATAAGTCCAGACTCTGACCTTGTCCTCAGGTGATTTGAGCACTTGTGAAACTTCACAGAAATCTCAGATGGGGAATGGATATGAATAATCCTTCCATTTTAACACCAGGTTTGGGGAAAAAAAAAAAAAAAAAAAAAAAAGAGAAAATCTTCTCTGTCTTCCTGGGGCATCCAGTGGCCCTTTAGAAACAGTCCACCAAAGAAACAAAGCCTGAGAAATGGCATGCGTGTTTGATGCTGGAAAATGTACTTGAATATTGATACAATGGGTTCACCCAGATCCACTCCCTGTATTTGCTGAGGGGGAACGATGAGCCTGCAACACGTACCTTCAGTCATTTTGCTCCACATTCAAAACCATCTAAAGAGTGGGCCACCGTCACAACGCCTGAAATCCTCAAAATAAAACAAACAAAAGAAGACTTAAGTGTTGCTGAATAACGTCAAGGCCACATTATGCCTCCAGTAAATGAATAAATGAACTCCAAAATCAGGATGGAAAGACACATATCTATGTGACTTAACAGGCTCATCTAAAAGTTCTTTCCCTTTTGAAAAGAAGCAGCAGCAGACAAGACCAGGCTATAATCATTACTGTCTATCATGGAGATAATTAAAGTTCTTTCTAAAAGGTGCTGTTTACTTTCTTTGACATGGACTTAGAAATACTTTATGTCACATGTAGTTAGTGGATTTGAGTCTGTCAACATGCAAGAAGTCAGGTATCTTTCTGCCTTTCAACAGTTCCTTTTTATGACCTTTCACCTTTATCCATATATGGTTCACAGAATCCATTTTAATTAGCAGTGAATCTATTTCAGGTTTCCTTTTTGGCACATAAAAAATTAAAATTACTGGTCTATAACATGATAACTTTATCAGTGTTTGTTCAAAAGTTAATCAGAAATGAATACTGGCTAAAAGGCTGAGGTCTATACTATTTCCTCATGCATCTACACATACACAAGTGAGTGATCTTAATTTTGTTTTCCACACCAATGACAAAATGCTCAGTGCTACTAAGCCCAAAGAATGAGCCTTTCTGAATGCCATAAAAAAAAGAAAGGAGATAACAATCTCTGGGATAGAATTAATACCTTCGACCCTGGTAAAAAATATCATTTGTGGGCCAAATGGAAACATCAATCACAGAGTGCATCTGTGGATATGATGGTGATTCTCTGCTAAATGTGAGTATAATTGGTCATAGGAAGCAGGGAGTAGGTTAAAGTAGCTGTGAAAGTGGCCTGATTGATGCCAAGGTCTGTGCAAAGTTGCTTTAAAGACACTTCAATTCCCACTCCTGTTCTTGAGCTCAATACATGATTAGAAGAATGTGAGCTCTGTGGTTTCAGCCCAAACAAACAAAAATCAAGAAAGCAGTTTTCTCTTTAACAATCACAAACAGTTAAATTCTCTTTTTTCGTACCAGGACACACAATCATTCTTTAGGCGTTTTTGGGCAGTAGATTATTCAATCTGAAATCACAGTGGCTACAGCTAGAGATTTGGCTGGCGAGCTTAATAAAAGCAACTTTGTGTTTTATTTCTTCATGTAGTTCTTATCTATCTACATGGAACCAGAAGCAGGAGAAGCAGAGCATCAGAACATACACACCAATGGAGCTTAGTGGACTGCTTCATCAAAACTGGTTTTAAAAAAAAACCAAAATAATAAAAAAAATCACAGAGCCTACACCTGGTTTTTGTTTGATTGGGGTTGGTTTTTTTGTTTGGTTGGTTTGGTTTGGTTTGGCTTTTTTTTACTGTGTAAATACCAAGTTGTTTTGAACTGCTAAAAACACCTCCAGGATTTTCAAACAGGTTAGATAGCCATTCCTCTGGAAAATGTAGTTTAACATGTGACGTATGAACAGTATTCTCACTGGCTGGTTTGGGGTTTCTTTTTCTTGCCTACAAAATCTCTTATCACACCAAGAGGCCACGTGCTGAGAAAAATACAAAACCAGTTTAGCTTTAGCTGTCCATTTTCTGTGACTATTCACAGAGGAACACCTCAAAAGATTTGTTTCAGATTATCACCAATTACTCAGAGGAGATGCAGCGTAGATGATTAAGAATTATTACTCCTGGAAACCTAAGGCAATAGCATCATTGCACTGGGACTAGCAGCAATTACAGCTTCATTTCTTGCACCTGGTGACCCATATTACCCCCATGGTGTGATGTCAGTGTGCCCTTATACCAATACAACCCTTGGTGGGGAGGCTCAACGTCCAGGATGTTTAGATGATGTGGGCTTAAAACAAAATTTTGCATCTGCAAAAAAAATGTGAAAAAACAACTAAGCAGGGGAGAACATAACCTCTAACTGAAAATACCAGCAGAATAGGAAGTCCTCATAGTTTTCATGAAACTCTGTCTTAATTTGTCAGAGAAGGAGGAAGGGAAAAAAAGACAGAGATCTTTCCACTTACCTACTTTCAGCACTAGTGGTGAGTGAATGGTGTGATCAATCCCATATTATGCATACAAAGAACAGTAGGTAGCTAACTGAGCTAACTATGATTAATTGCCTGATTCTGAAACTCAATTACCATTGGTTACTACATTTTATTACATACATTTGTGCTGTTCTGCAACTTTTTTGTATTTTACAACTCTTAAATTAAGTTACACTTTTCTTTGTAAGTATATAGGCTACATAACTCAATATAGTACTTGCAGCATGCAAATTACAATAGCAAACAAATTACGATGAGACTTAATCAAGAAAAAGAGATTTTTTACAGTATGTTAGAGCAGAAGAGCAATGTCTTTATCATTTACTAAATCAAACAGAAAACTCTTACTTTTTCCATATACCATTTGTTATTCAAACAAAACAGACTTCAGTGTTCTGAGTGACAAGAGTTGTATTGAGGAAAAGAACAGTTAAAATATTTATGCCTACTTTCAAGACGAATCATGGCATCAGTCACTGAAGATTAGTGGGGACAAGGATCATTTTCCTATTAAGAGAATCCATCACATTAGCTCAAGTCAGACAACAGCCCCAAGGCTTTATATTTTTTAACTCTGTATTTTAGGATTACTTTTGAAAGTATTGCTGGTAATTTTAATGAACCATCTCTTGTCAAGGTCAACAAGTATGTTCACCTTTGCAGTGTTAGTAGATTTACCGGTTGGAGCCAATTTAATTCAAAATAATGATTGGTTTCTAAACTCTGAACTCATTAGTGAAAAAAGCAATATAGTAATTTTTTTAGATCTTATATATATATATCGACTTTCTTTTGTAATGCATCAGTTAAATTGAAAACTGTCGTGGTTTAAGACCCCCACCCACGCAGTTTTCTCACTCACTCACTCCC
>JARCZZ010040511.1:0-21239 GCA_030323915.1 Brotogeris chrysoptera
CCCACCCGCCTTCTTCTTTTCTGCCTCTCTTCTTCTTTTCTGCCTCTCTTCTCCTTTTCACTCTCTCTTTCCAATTGTTCTGTCTTCCAGCACTATTCTCAAAACACCACTTCCCAAATCATGCTGTGACATCTCACCAGAAGAGACTGTGTTTACTATCTTGTGTCTGCTGCCTGACTTGCATTCATGCATTACCTCCTACAGGCCCTGCTATGATGTGGGAGAAGGCAGTTGAGGGCTCATATTTTTCTCTTAGGCATCCCTTTCACTGCTGTCCCTAAGGTGGTCCTCCAGCCATTTTCTCTGCTTGACTTTCTGTATGTTTAACCTTTCCTGAAATCACTTCTCCTACTCTTGCTACTAACATTTGAGTGACTCATCTTGGGAGGTGATAATGTAGGGCAAGTGACATTAAAATAGTACAGTCAAATGTGTGTTTGGACAGCCTATGTCCATAATCATACTCTTGCCTTGGAAGGGTGCTGGCTGGCTGAGGGGTAAAATTGGTGGGTTTCATCAGCCGACATTATTTCAGTACTCAAAGTGAGGAACTCGGTAAATCACCATTAACATCATTAGCATAGTTACACTTTTGTGGTAGACATTTGGTAACTGGCTATACATCACTTTCTCTGCAGCTGACCTTTTTTTTCCTTGGGATTCCTGATGTTTAAATAGGAATCCACTTATATATACATGCACAGCCATAGGCATACACATATGTATACTCAAGCATGCACACACACTTGCTGAGTCTTTGTTAATTGTTGTTAACTGCTGGTGGTTTTTTTTTATTACAAAACATATTTCTCTATCAATCTGTTTGCACTGCTTTGTTTTAGCTTCATCTAATGCACTGGAACTCCACACTGTACAGCAGCATTGATGAGGCAGTAGGGAAGAAGCATGGCATAGCTATTATTGCTTTGTTTGTGCAGGTAAGTTTCCTGTGTTGCACTATCGTTTGTCTGAAGAGAATGAGTTCCTTTCCATTTTCTTTTATCTTTAATGGTTTCATAAAATAAAACAATGTATGACTGCTGATATTCTATTTGAAATGTGCTTCTCAGTCATGTCTTCTGTGTATGTGTATTGAAATTCCATTGTGAATTAAACAAATAATCCTTGTTTAAATGGAATGTTGAGAGTATGTTAGTTAAAGAAGAGATGATACATAATTGGCCATCTCTCTGTGACTTTGGCTGTAAGCAGATATCCAGTCTCCATTCCTCTGAGGACAGAATGAGGGTTGTCAAGAGGCACAAATGCTTCACTGTATCGGTGATGTGTTTTTCTCCATTCCTGGCCAGGCCAGCTGTTTGGGGATTGAGTAACTATACAGAGGAGGTGAGGAAAGAGGAAGAAGAAGCCTAATACATTGGCACAGCTGAAAACTGGTAGTAGGCTTGTGCTTTTCTGAACACAGGGACAAGTGTGTTTCTTCACACAGAATGCATGTGAGGTGGGATGACATCACTTCTCCAGAGGTGCCAGGCTGATAATGTAGCAAGACTTGCCACAGACCCCAAGAAAAAGCCTGCGACAAAGAAGGCTTAGAGCTTCCTGGGGAGAAGGTGTAATGCAGGCTGAGAAGTTAGCCCCATTATCTATTTGCTATTTGAAGGTGTTTCAAGGGGTGAACCCTATAAAAAAGATTTTCAGTTTTAGTCCTCAAACACCAGATTCTCATCCTCCTCATGAGAAATGGCAAACTGGTTTATTTAAATGGGTTTGGAGGAAGAGATTTAGAGTTCATGCTTACATCAAATGGATTTTCTTTCACAGTCATATTATTAATTTGTTGTATTTCATAATGAGTTTATGAGTGCCTTTGAGCTTTACCTCTGTTTGAATTTAAAGGTACATTGGTTACAGCTCCAACACAGAACTGCTAAAAATGGAAGTTAGAAAGTCTTCAGTTTTGTATCTGGAGGGCTGTGTAATAATTGCTTATGTAAGTCACTTTCTAATTCCAGCAGAGGTAACCTTCGAGTTAGTTAGAAAGTTATATATAAGTTCTTAAATAAATCTGAAACTTCATTTTCCATTTCTGGTCTCTCACCTTCATCAGAGTTCGTAAGTATTCCAAAGGGCTTTTTCATTAGCCAAGAAAGGCATCATGTAATTACAACTGACCAAGAAATACCAGCATTTATGCTGCTTATTAAAGGAACACCGGAAGAGGAAATTCGGTGACCATTTCTTCTGTTTCAAAGGCACAGAAATGCTGTAGTTTTGCATCATTGTTCTCAAAGACATCATTTTAAGTTCAGTGAAGATATTTTCACTGATTTAAGTGTCATTTAAGTGTAACCCTTGGTGATTCTTAATTTAGAAACAGTGTCTTTGAAGTGATTTCCATATCTTATATGCACTTTGGGGGTTTAAAATTGAAATTCCATTCTGAAACAAAAGAAAATCTTAAATTCCAAGAAATAACAAAGTACCGTTTGTTTGACATTCAGTTGTTTCCTTCCAGTGACTACTGTGCCGTTCTATTCCAAAAGAAACAAAAAGCAAACAAAATTTTCAGGATCTAGCTTTCCTACTCCCACTCTTGCCCACTTAATTCCTCACCTCAAATGTGTACGTGTTGGCAAAGAAATCAAGTGGAAGGCTGTCCTCAGTCTTCCTATTTTGACAGTGTTGTTCTGAATGTAAAAGCCAGGATCCTAGAATGGGCAATTTAGAAGCATCTGAAATCACTGTGCAGGGTGAACAACATACATGGAAAATAAGAATCTCTTATTTCAACAATGGGTTTCTTTTGAAACCCCCATCTTCTGTGCATTTGGTAAAGGCAGTGCTGTAGGCTGCCGGGATCACTGGCAGGATCCCAGAGATGCCATGGCGGGGGGGGGGGGGATCTGCCATTCTGCACTCTGCAGGCAGGAAAAAACTCCCCCAGGCTTCACCTTGGGCCAGATTTGCAACACTCTGGGGACAAATTCAAAAAGTGTCTGTCATGTTCACTCTGTTCCTTTCTGTGTACTTCTCTGACAAAAACTGGTAGGGACAAACTGTATCCTTGGTATTTGTATGCCATAATGCTGCATGATTTTGACTCCACGTGCAGTATATGCTGCAAAACAGGGTGAGTCAAAACTTGCCGGTCTTAACTGTGACTGTCTCTTGTTTTGTGAGTTTCTGTTTCTGTTTTAAAGTTATTTACCTCATTTCCTTTTGACTGGTGGCTTTACAGTGGTTTAATTGTTTGGAGTTGCCATGTCTCAGTGTATTTGTTTAACACAATGCTGTGTAGTTTGACTAAAACCGACTACAGAACTTACTGTTCTGGCTGACCTCTGTCTTTCCTTAGATTTTCTGAAATAGCAAAATACTGAAACTCATCTCTGCTTGCTGCATTTCAGATAGGAAAAGAGCATGCAGGACTAAAGGCTGTAACTGAAATTCTCCAGGACATCCAGTACAAGGTAAGGCATTGTCTGAAGAAATGCTTCCTTCACTGACCAGGTAGAGAGAAAGTAAGTCTGTGTGAAGCTAAGAGACGGGTTTCAAATATGTTTGTAGTAGAGCCATGTGTGAAAAACTTAATTTGGTGGCCTGCATCAGAACCTCAGCATTTTACAGTGTTCAGATAATATGCAGTCTTCGTAATTGCTTCCTTTTCTGGTGGCCAGAAAATTTGATCTATACCAGTAACTGATTGCAAATAATGCCTTTTCAGTGATTTTCATGAAGTCAGTGTGAATGTAAGCACTGCAACATGCTTAGCGAACAGCAGCAGCAGTATCTCCAAATCTATCTGGTTTTAATTTGTAGAGGAAAAGAATAGATGAACTGAGCACCCATATTAACTTGCAGTGGGAAATCAGCAAACACAATGCTGTCTTGTCAGGTGGAGTATGTGTGGGGCTCCTGAAGGACAGATAATAAACCTAGCAGGACTGAGGAGATATGAGTGCTTTCCAGAATGCTGATGCTATCTTAAATGACCTTGGGCAAGTTACTTCCATCTCTCTGCTTCGTGTCTCTGTCTGTGACATAGAAATAATCATACTTACCTTTGATTTTAAAGGACTTTGAGATGTATTAATGAGATGTTCTGGAGGCATTAGCCATTCACCTCAGTGGATGCTGAAGTGTAGAAAAATTAGAAGCTGTTATTAGAATGGAATTGAAAATCTGTCAGTCAGATAATCTATGGTAAACTTTAGTGATGATGTTTAAGACTGCAAACCCATTGTTTATGAAAGTGTCAGGGAAAGCAGTGTTTAGAACTCCATAGTTTCATTACTGGAATGTCAGCCAAGTAGAGGAAGGTCATGAAAGGCCTTGTCATTGTGAGTGTGTTATAATAACGATTTTCAGAGGGTCAGCATCAAATGTACTTCTGGCATGCATAAAATTTTCTTGCATTAAAAATGTGGAACCAGCTTTATCTTATTAAGTGTCATCCACATTGGTCAAGGCAAAGCTCACTTTGTCCCTTGGATTTTAAACTCAGTTTCTATGGAGCCCCTGAGTTTCATGTAGAGAATTTCAAGGCTGGGACCTGGAAGGAGCTCAGGTACTAAAGGCAGGAAGTTAACAAAATGCTGGGATAACCTTAGAAGTAAAGAATAAAATAGAATAAAAAACGTGTTTGTGTAGCTGCAAGGACAAATGCAATGCTGATTAAATGGGGGCTAGTAATGAGGTTACTTTGCACAGGAATTCAAGTCTTAATGTTATAAGAGCTCACAGTGTGTTTTACCTCTCCGTTCATCATCATTTTAATGGAAACTAGATATGAGATTTATTTGTATTCACTTTTTCAGGGAAAGTCCAAAACAATACCCTGTTTTAATCCCAACTCTTTATTGCCAGGTAGGTGTCTTTGCTTACTTTTCTGTATGGGGATTAGTAGCTAATTGCAGAGGCTGAGACAATCTTGAGCTAAAGCACACTCTAACTGCAAGCCTCGAGTTTGTCCCATAAGGTGGTAATGCATTTTGCGCCTAGTGGTGCTAACAGGCATAGGGGTGAAGTCCCTTTGGAATTTATGGTACATCTGCACCTGCAAGTGGGATGTGATGCTGTAGTCCATGCACTGCTGGCAATACTGCAGCTAATTTTCTTGATGATTTCTCATCCCATCTAAAGAGGGAGCTGTGTGTATTGCTTTCTCTAGTTTGGAGCAGAATAGGAAGCGTAAGGTTGCCCACTTACCAAGGAAACCTTTTGGCAGAATCAAAAGGCAGTGCCATAATGCAGTGACAGTTGTGTAACATACAAGGGGTAGTGACAATGGGAGGCAAATTCAAATTCATATAGCTAAAAGTAAAAGAGTAATAGTGAGAAACAACCACTACTTCTACTACTTGTCTACTACTACTCCATTACCTTGTATTGAAAAAAAACGTGACTTCCAAAAAAAAAAAAATTTCTAAAAAATGAATGTTTCCTCAAGGAATCTTTGTGAGCTAAATTCTGCGCCATAGTAGCAGGATCTTTAATTTTCAAAGTGCTCCAGGCCTGCATGAAACTGTATTAATTATATGTATTTCAAAAGAATGCTATTTAGGTTGTGAAGTCAAGTGCTCAGCAATTAGGAATTGCAGGAATTATGGCTGCCTGTGCCCCTCTGTGCATATACATTATGAAACTTCTTTTAATTGCATGACCATAAGTTATTTCTTACAGGACCCCTGCCTCACAGTTCCTGTTTGATGCTGATTGAGTCACATAAACCAACATTTTCATAACTCATCTCTAACTATGTGTTCCTCATTTTCTAGGTGCCCGACTTGAGATCATGGGGTCTGATTTGCAGAAGTGCTGAGTGCTTACGCCTCCAACTGAAGTCAATGGGAGCAGTGCTCTGACTGTATTAAGTGCTATAGAAAGTTAATTACTCTTGAGAAATCAGGTTCTAAGCATCTCACACTGAACACCTCAAATGAATAGATCCATTTGACATTAACTTCTCTGTGCTCAGTTCCCCATCTTTAAAGTGTGGGGGTAATCTATCTTTCCTCACACAGTGGGGTGTTGGAAAGATACATGAAGTCATGTTTGGGAAGCACTCCGATACTGAAGAAATGAGTGCATTAGAAATACGAAAAATGGCAAAATGTGATCCTTCTAACAAGCAGGATTCGAATAGCATGGGAAAAAGAAGACTAAGGACTGCATATTGGGTGACATGGTTTAGTGGGAGGTGTCTCCCTGCCTATGGCATGGGGGTTGGAACTAAATGATTTTAAGGTCCTTTCCAACCCTAACTGTTCTATGACTCTATGATACTGTGCTGAGAAATCCAAACGTTATTCGAGGGTTTTCAAAACAAAATAATCCATCTTTCCAAGTAAATGATGAAAGGTTCTCTTGAAAAGACATACGTGATCATGTAACAAGGCAGTGTCACAGTGCATGCACAGGATGGGCTGAATTAATTCTTGCAGTTCTTAACTCCTGAGTGTTTGATAATGGAACTTGCTTTCAGTGGATTTACTATGTAATTCCCTAACTGACAAAGAAAATTACTCCAACAAACCAAAATCCATTCACTGACAATCGCAGGCTTCATTAGCAAGATTTAATTCTACTGATACTCCTCTGAGCTAGTAGTGAAATGGCAGTAACAGGTTAGGTCATCCAAGCAAGTTTATTTGTTTTCAATCTCACATTCTGTCCTTGTCAAGCCAGTGGCAATCTTCCCCCTAGCTCTCCATGGCATGATTAACCACCCTTTATTTCCAGTTCCTCTCTAGGTTTGTTTCTTGTCCCTTCTTTTACAGTCAGGCAGTTTCCTCTTCATGTATCTTAAGCTGTGTCAGGGAGTGATTTGTGAGTATGGCCTACAGCAGCAAAGAAAAGCACTGCGTAGTCTTGCAAAGTGCAGTGTGACTGAAATCTTTGAGGAATTAAGGTTAAAATAATTAACATTGAACTGTTGTACGTTGTGTTGTATTTAGAGTTAAAATGCTGCTTGGACGAACCATTGCACATTTTCTTGAGAGACAACAGTTCTTTATAAACCTATTAATAAGCTTATAAACTTATTAAAATAAACTTATTCTTAAAGAAACTTTGATTTTTTTCCCCTATGAAATTCAACTCACTTTTCCAAAGCTAGAAGGCTCCAGTGCATCTTGAAAAATGTCACCAGAATTGTGAACTGAAAAGTTTGCCTTGATCTGTTTTTACTGAATTTTTATAAAAAATGAAATAAAATCATCATTTAGGACATGTCCTAAATGTAGAAGTCAGTAAAAATTTGATCACCACATCCCCACATCCACTCTGCTTTCAAAATGAGATGTGTTTTGTAGTTTTGCCACTAAGAGGATTTCTTTATTACCTCATTATTTATTTGCTGTGTTAGTTTAATGGATTGTGCACGTTATTTCTCGCATCTATAAAGTGGCATTTTAGTCTTTAAAATGCTCATCTGCAGGGGAAAGTTACTGCAATATTATGACCAGAAGACATGAGCTAAGTAGCGGACAGTGCTTGGCAGGTTATAAATTCACACCGTAGCTTACTGTGTACTAACTTCATCTTATGAGCAAGCTCGTGGCTGTCATAAGGTGTCATAATTGAAAAACAGAGTGGTGTTCCTTAATGTCATTAAAATTCCACATTTCTTTTAATTTCAGATCCTCTTCTGCGTGACTACTGGGTGTATGAGGGCTCTCTAACCATTCCACCCTGCAGTGAAGGTGTCACCTGGATATTATTCCGCTATCCTTTGACTGTGTCCCAAGTGCAGGTAACAGCTGTGCTTAAAGTGACCTTGGAATATGGTTATGAGCTAAAGGTTATAGCGTGCAAATATATATATCGGGACATTATATCTGTTCTCCTTGAAGATCTCATTAGATCAGTACATGGCTTTTCAAATAAAGGTTAAGCCTTTTGAGTCACTGAAAGCAATGCAAAGGTCAGAGATGAAAAACCTTATCGTTTATCATCTGCATTTAAAATAATTCTTTATTTAAGTGAAAGAAAAAGAAGTCAATGGGCAAGAGAAATTCAATTCTTTGTAATTGTAAGCTTTCAAATATCACTGCTTTTTGATGTTAGAAGAACAAAAAGTCACAGGGAGACACTATGTCCTGGAGAATGAAAAATGTTAACATAGTACAGGCTAGCTATATTGCACTGAACTATATTTAACTTGTCTTGCTTTTTTAATTCTGTTTTGTAATATATGTCAAATGGAAACTACTTATTTAAGTTTGATTTCACATTTATGTTAAAGTTGTTTTTTTTAATAAATTTTATCTAACAGTCATGTAAGGCTTTCTACAGAAAACATTTCAAAGCTGTCTGCAAATAATCCCAGTAAAAACAATGAAAACTCATGATGAATATTCTCCCACATTCTATGAATCCCCTTTGGAGAAATGTGGGTTTAATTTAAGTGAAACTATTGAGAATCCCTGAAGGTGAATGTCTTAATTTTCGTTGCCTGCTCTGAAGAGAGAGCAAAGAGAGGGGAAAAAGTATTAAAGGTAATAAATTCAGATTTACGTTATTTCATCTTTAATACTCTATTTTTTTTTCTAGTAATCCCAGCACAATATTTTCACAATTTGGCAGTGTTTCTTTTCAATGGAAACTGAATCCTAGTTCTAATCATATGATAAAAGCAATGGCTCCCAGTGAGCTTATTTGTATGGTAGCTGCAACTTAAATGTATTCCATCATGAATCTGGTATTTATTTGCTTGTGAAAGGGTAAGTCTTGGCTGCTTACTACTGAGTAAAGAGGAAACAGAACTCTGTTGGCATTATTAGATTCAGAATAACTTTAAAAGACGCTGCATTTTGTAATGTGGCAGCTAATTGTCCAGGTATTATATGGATAAATAAGAGTACTTAATCAGAATTATAAAGACCATAGTATTACACTGAGACATTGTATGATATTTGATTTCATGCTACTTGCAGATTTTGTAGTCTCTATTCCCTTTTAATCCAGTTGATGCGTAGAGGAGGGCACAGTTCAACCCATCCACATATGGTGGGAGATGGAAGACCAGGTTGAACAGAGCCTTGGGTGACATGGTCTATGGTGAGGTGTTTCTGCCCATGGCGGGGGGTTAGAACTAGATGGTCTTAAGGTTCTTTCCAGTCCAAACCATACCATTCTATGATTCTATGATTCGGTGAGAGGGTGAATAAAAGAGGAATTAAGCAGAGAAATGTGAGTTTAGTTAACATTATTATGTACTCATTTACCACAAGAAAACAAGGTGTTGGAGCATAGCGTGAAGGGTCTGGGTCTTCAGAAGATAATATTATGCCTGGGGAAAAGATTGTGACTCATAACCATGGCGTTCTTTAGGTGAGGGGTAGCTGTTCTGTGTTTTACTGCCTTAAATTATTATAACCTAAATCCAGCAAAAGCATTGCAGTGACAAAGAGTGCACAAGTCATGGAGGGGCTTTTTCCCTGCCACAGACAGGTACGTATGCAGGTGAGACGTGGCACTGTAGCAGAGTGAGAGACTGGAATGGACTTATGCCAATATGATCCACAGTGCTTTGAACTTGTTGTAGATCAGCATCACTTAGGAAAAAAAACCCCTCACTGATAATTATGAATGCAGCAGCATTAAAATTAAGGTTGTGCAGAGAAGACTTAGTAAGCACATAAAGATGGGATAAAAATTTTATCCAAGATGGGATAAAAAAGAATTTTACTTGTATCAAATACTGCTTTCAGATGTCAATTGAAAATAAATATGTGAACAAACAAGTGAGAGATAGGGATTCTGGGATTCAGAAAAGGTACTGAGAGTTCTCCATGATGCCCAAAATAAGATTTTTAGGATGCCAGGATAGTTTGCTATAGCCTACACATCAAAGATTTTAACTTGTAATTAGCATTTTGGCTGCGGTTAAGTATCGGGCCTCTTTAGTGCATGTGGGCAAGAGTGCATATGAGGGACTCAGTTTAAGGAGAGATCGGAAATGTAAGGGCTTTTGTCTATGGAAAATGATAGATGTAGTATGGCATATAACATTCTGAATCATCCATGGCAGGCTGGTAAAGGCATTTAATTTTATTAATCCTGCTTGTAGTGTTAAAGCATAGATTTCAGCAGAAATGCATTTCTAATGGATTTAAATGTACTATTTTACATGTGTCATTAACTTGTAGAACTTTCTTCTGTGGGATGTTAATGAACAAAGCTTATGAAACTTCAAGCCATTTATATAAATACTAGTAGCATCTGTGGTTATAGCCGATAAGAGAAATTCGAGGCTTTCTACTTTCATTTTTCAGGCCATAAAATAATAAACTTCTGAGTGTCAATAACAAGAAACAGTAAAGAGTAACACAGTCTGATATGCAATAGGTTTTATTGCCTTCCTCTGATGAAGCTTGTTAATATATTGGAGAAAAGATATTCATATTCTCTTTTTCTGTAATTAACACAGTAATATTGGTTAGCTTAGCAAAATGTAGATCATTAGGAAAAAAAAAGAAGAAAATTGCAATTCTAGTTCATGGTCACATCTGTATATTTTCACATTTTCTTATTTTGAAACAATGAAGAAGTAACTGTTTTAGCATAGGCATAATAGGCTGACCACTGCAAAGTAGAGGACCTTTTTCTGTTTAAGACATTTATAGATAGTAAAGTTCAACTGATGAGCTAATTTGCTACTGATCCAAGTCAATGTTAAGTGAAAGGTGATTCATCTCTACGTGCACCTCAATTCAGCAGCTGGCATCTGAGTGTGTTCGTTATATGAATAGCAAAAGAGCAAGCTAGGACTACAGTTAGGATGTACTTTGCTGGAGTCCAGTGCTGTCTCCTTATTGGAAGTCACTGGCTTCACTTCCATCAGAGAGCTGTTTCCTTCACGAGTCTTTCTGTGAGGTCTGAATAAAGTGTGCAGGCAACTCTTCTTGGAGAATAAGGGCTTTGCAAATCTGATTCTGGGAGTTTTATTACTGATCTCAGTGGAAAGGAGCTCATCTGGGAAGCTGCACCCTGCAGTGCTCTTTTAGCATATTCCTGATCACCTTTTGTGGGTTTTTTTATCATCCTCACATGTCTTATGTTGAAATATACAGCCCAGAAAGAACTGTGTTGACTGCTTTTGTGAGACACCTCACCCATGCCTGTACATTGCTGAAATGCAATAGGAAAAAAATAGAAAACTCATTCCTGTTAGGCCAGTAAAGAGCATAAAATAATTGAAAAAGACTTGCTCGTGCTTCTCTCCACTATATTTTTAAAAAAACTGGACATTTGTGAATAATGTGCTTTGTGGTTCACTGAAGCCCAGAACAAGTACATTGTCTAAGCCACTCAGAATAGGGATTTCAAACAATGATGCAGCATGGAGCTGTCATTCTGCTGTACTCATTGTCAGAGTTAACTGGCTTTATATTGAATGGCAAGGTCTCTAGTCCTTTTGTGTACTTCATTCAAAACCAAGACCTCCTGAAGCACAGAAATAGTAACTAGCATATGGTGCTGGAGTGGGAATTGTGTAAAATTTTTGTAGTCTGTGAAATAAAGTGCTCTGACAGGTTCATGGTATTCAGGCAAAAGGATAATGCTTCTATTCCTCATACAGAAGAAACGTCTGTAGAAAACATGCAAATTCTTTGTTTTGTGTGTTCTGTTCTACAGCAAATATTTAAGGAAGCAAAAAAAAGCAGTGTTCAGGATCTGAATAAAGGGAAGTGGTAAAAACATTCTTGCAAAATTCTTCAAAATATAAACTGATAGTGACTGTTCACATTGTGGCTTTACTCTTCACTGGTTAAAATTTGTTCTTGAATTTCAGTGTGAACAGGTCTAAGTCATCCTCGGTGTCTTCTGGGAATGAGAAAAGCTTTTATAAATGGCTATTCCTGTTGAAAGGAGTTCAATTCCTTGAATATCCAAGGATGCTTCGCCATGTGACTCTAAAATATCTATTTCCTTAGCTGTCCTACAAGGTGTACTTCACAGCATTGACTTGTGAGGGGTTGGGGGGGAAAGTAAGTGGTTCCATATGACATTAAGCAGGATGTGTGTGGCACACATATTGCCTTCTCATGTGGAAATTTAATAGGGGAAGTAGTGTCAGCACAGCTGGTGTCCTTTTCTGATAGAATAACTTCTCAAGAGTGAAGTAGACAACCATTGTGTATAGAGGGTCTCTGTCTGAGCCATGATATGAAGGACTAAACAAGGAGGCTGATGATCTCAGAGGCAATTCCCCTTTGCAGGAGAGCTACAATTCTTTACTTCCCTGAAGACTAAAGAGCAGGCATGGGGATCAGGTCAGTCCTACTTTCCTGACTGAAGAAACTGGAAGCTGCGTTGTGAGGAGTGCCTGTGGGAGAAAGATTTTACTGTGGGGACTGGGGCAGAGCATTTGTAGTTATAGTGGAAGACAGCTCATAAATACCAGCTTTGCAGGGAGTCTACTCTTCCTTCTCCTTCATCTGTGTTTGTTTGAAGTCTCATTCTCAATAGATCAAACAAAAGCCACATTCTTGTAAAATTCTCCTTCCTAAACTGCAAGTATTTCAGATTTTCGAGAGTTGATTCAGATGATGAAAGAGGCTACCTTTACAAAATCCTTTTGGTGATTTACCAGTGCCTGACTCCTGAAGACTTTTTCAGTTCCAAGCCTGTAGTGGGTTTGTTTTCAGTTTGGTTTAAACAAACAAACAAACAGAAATCATCCAAAACAGGATTCTGCTCTCAAAGAACCTTCAAAGAGCTTTACAGTTCATTCTGCTTTTCATCTTTTGAGTCTAAGCTGTTGCCTTATGTCTCAGCTGTGAGAAGCTGAGTGTTGATTTTCAAGCGCACTGCTTTCTGAGGAAAATAAAGTAGAGCAGAGCTGGTCTCTGAATTAAATAAATAAGTCTGTATCAATTCTGCTGTAGAGTGGAAAACAGCAATGAAGGCTGCTGTCTTCCAGGTTGCAGTGAGAAAGTATTCTCTGCAGGCAGTAAAAGAATAAAAATGCCATTAACTGCTATTTAGTACCTCATTTCTTTTAATCCTAGAATCACACTTGCATCCTCCCTGTAATCCTTCATTGGGTGTTTTTCATGGAGAAATTAACTCTCTATAATCTCTTAGATGATAAAATGATTAAATACTTCAGGCTTCATTTTGTTTTCTGTGTAGCTTGTTTCAAGTCACAGCTGAGCTGGATAGTGAGGCATCATGGGGCCAGTACAGGTTCAAAGGCTCAGGCTAGGGGAGTCAGCCTTCAAATAGGTTTGCTGTATCCAGCTAACATAGCTCGTCAATACGCCAAAGCAAAACCAACCACATTTTTTTTAGTAGTTGTAACTGCTTATTTAATATCATTCTCTTAGATAAAACAGCAGTGTTGAACAATAAGGTGTAATATTGCTGAGATATGCATTGATTTGCTTAGTTTTTTTATCACACAGGTTGATGCTGATATCAGGGATGTTGATGAGAGGTGCTCACATTCTTCCCTACACATTTAGAAAACTCTAAAGCAAAAACATATTTGTTTTGGACCAATATAAATGTTTTATATTTATTTTTTGTTTGCATTTGATTTCTAAGTACACTTAGCACCTGCATCTACAGAACCACCAGAAAGGGTGTTTCATTTTGATGGGAGAAACCATATTTTTCCATATAAAATTTCAGCAGACTTCCTCTAAAGCTGAGAGTCTGTTCAGAATTCTGGTTTAGAAAATAATTTTTATTTAAATGAAGCAACAGTTTCAGGCAATAAATAAATCACTGGAAGAAATTCAGAACCATTTATCGTCAGCCAAGTTATTAATGAAATGCACTTCTGTGAAGAAGACCAGAATGATTACTGTCATGTCACAACTGTGAGGTTGATTCAGAGTGTAATATACAATGGGTAGGAAGGTTATAGATCCCCAAAGAAGCTGTAGAAAAGCAAAAGATAAGTTTATGCACATGGCCAAACTATGTGCATAAAAGTTCTTACTTTTCTCTGTCAAATGCTTTGACAGTGCTGACAACTATTTTTAAATGTTATTAATGATGTATGTTGACCTTAGTATGTGGTACCCGAACACTCAAAGTATCAAAGCTGCAGAAGTGGCTGATTTTGATCATTGGTCATTAGTGAAGAATGTGTCTCAGCTTTTTCATGCCTGTTTTTCTGCCTTTCAGATAGAGGAATTTCGTAGACTGAGGACACATGTTAAAGGTGCTGAGCTTTTAGAGGGCTGTGATGGAATCCTAGGAGATAACTTCAGACCAACTCAGCCACTTAGTGATAGAATCATCAGGGCTGCATTTCAGTAGCAGAAGAGGAAGAATAACAAAAAATAATCTTATTCAGGTAAGTAGAAGCTTAGCAGAAAAATCAAAACATTGAAATAATTTTCATAGGGGATCTTTAGCTAAAGGAGAAAACACAGAGTTCATTTCAGCTAATGTTATGTTATATTTTGACAATTGTAAATTTTGACACTACTCTTTTGTTCTGTCCTGTGATATAATAGTTTGGTTCTTGGAATAGTTTGATTACTGTTAGGTTCTTTAGTAGCTGGAATCTAATACACAATTTGGTGAACTGAAATATTTGTAGTGTCTTCAGTAGGCAGTGGATCATGCACAGATCACAGTTACTTCCTGTAGCTTTAAATTTCTCCTACTTCAGTGAGTAACTGCACAGTATATTTAGGTTATATGGTAGATTTCTGCAGTTACTGAGGTTCAGTAGTTGATTGTTTACCCTTTTTTTTTTAGAAGACCAGTCATTGCTGAATATTTCTAGTGTTTCCTGTTAAAAAACAGGGTAGTGATTCTGGAAGGAGGACTTTACTTCTCAAGGGAGGCTTTTTTTTGAATCCCTTCTCTCTGCTTTACAGTGCTGTTCTTTCCCAACAAGACTGAATCTGGGGTAAAACCAGTGCAGATGTAAGAGGAAACTAATTAACTTCTGTCATGACTAATATTTCATGGAATATTCATGGAAGTGGTTGCTGCTTCTTGTCATCAGCAATGTTCTCAGCCTTCATTGGCTCACAGGGCAAGAATTTAAGGATTACATTGAATTCAAGGCATAAAATCTAATACATATGTGAACCTACATTATCTGCGCTTCAGTTATTAAAACCTCCCATGTCATGTGCCCCTAACCTCTATCAGTTGCAAGATAAATCCCCTCAGTGCTCAACATTTATGCCTAAACCTCATTATACTTAGTTAACCAATGTTTTGCTGTAATGAAAAACCTTGTAATGAGATTTTTTAGAGAGTTAAAGTCCAGGGAAGTGGTTGAGTCCCCATCCCTGGAGGTATTTAAAAGATGTGTAGATATGGCACTTAAGCACATGGTTTAGAGGGGGACTTGGCAGTGTTAGGTTAATGGTTGGAATTGATCTAAAAAGTTTTTCCAATCTGACAATTTCCATGATTCTAAGACAACTAAGTTTCTTGAAAGTAATGAGCCAAGACACTAACAATTATGGCTCATTTTGTAATGAAGTGGATCCACCTTGATATAAATAGTAAGACTGCTAATCTAAGAAGTCTTCAAGAAAAGAATTAGTTTGTTCACTTGCCTTCTTTAAATTAAAGTTCTATATTTTTTTTAACATAGTATAACTTTTCATCTACTATCCTACCATAAACTGTATTTAGATAATAAAAGACATTAGGTACTCTCCTTTACCCTATTTTACTGATATATTTTTGTATAAAAGTATCAGTTTTTCTGTCTGCACATTTCTTCAAAGCTATATGCTCACAAGAGAATTAATTAATTCAGAATTTCACCTGGAAGCATGCTGCTGGAAGGTTTTTGATAAACACTTTTGGGTAAAGACATCTGTTTGTGCATGAATCTTTTGCCCTATCTGGGTCAATGATGGAACTCCTTAGTTCATGTGAGACTCTGTTATGGAGTTAATCCTTTTCAGAGCATGCTTTGGGCCCAGCACTCATACTGATATGAAGTTAACAAATGATTGGGCAGCTGATAACCCCTAAAAGAGATTGATAATATAGTGCTTCCAAAAATGGATCCATTAAAACCGAGTGGGAAGATTATCTTTATTCCTGCATGTGACAGGAAATATTAAATAGGCCTGGACAGTGGCCAACAATTTCATGGTCTTTCCATGTAGCATAAGAGTTCAGTATAGTGTATCCTTCTAAATATTTTTGAAGTGAGGGTTTGTTTGTATTTTATAACCCTATTTAATATCCACACCCCTGAAGTTAAGCAAAGGAAGCAAAACATTGGTACTTCTATTAGTCCTATTTTCTCATTCTGCTGTTTAATTTTGGGCACATCCCTAAGCCCAATTCTCAATTACATGGTTCTCTGCAGTCACCAAATGTCATCACTTTAATCTTGAAATGGATGTTTCAAATTCATCCTGGCTTCTGCATAAAAATTACTTGGGAAAATCATAGCAATATTAAAGTACAATTTTTCTCAGAGAGTGAATAATGCCCTCAGGCCAGTGCAGGTAATTCAAGTCTGTAACAGTGAAATTACTTGACATGCTGAGTTTGAATTTTCAGCATGAAAGAGTTTCCTTTACAATGCTGGAATTGAAATGTAAAAATTTCCTTTTTGCTTTCATGTTGAAATTTTATTACATTTGCCAATACTTATAAAGATTTGTTTAAAATAATAAGATTTATCTTGGCAATGCTTCACATAATCTGCAGTTTTAATTCCCAAATGATGGAATTTTTAATGTAAAGTAATAGTCCTTACTGTAGGCCTATGCTAATTATGGACTCTCAAGCACTGAGAAAGAACTGTGACTTCTGGCATTGTGTAGCCCACAGAAGAAATGGCATTTGGCTCTCTACACCTGATTGAATTACTTATCAGAAATTCGTTTGGCCAGGTCTTCTTTTTAGTTTTAGATGCATCAGTCCAAATAGCACTGAACCAATCAAAGGTTCACAATATATCCTTACTATTGAGTTTGTCTTTGGGGAGCTGGAAGAATGAAGTGTAAAAAGAAATTGTGTGGCTTTGATCACCTTTTTTCCATTCAAGCAGAGAGGAAGGAAAGAAAACAATTCTACTTACTTTGCAGTGATTTCCTCACACAGTTCGGTCCACAAGGAAGGTATTGAGGAACTGTAGCTTCCCACAGAGATCTCAGACATCCTCAGAAGACACCTTCCCTCATACATAGGAATGGGTAATGGTCCTTAAGCTGGAACTGCTGACATCGGCTGAATATTGCAATGAAGACTCAGTAGCAGATGGGGAAGTAACAGTTTGCAGGGTAGCATCTACATAGTGATCCAAGAGGAAGCATTTCTTTCTTTCAAAGAGATTACCTTTTATTTTGGATCTCTGGTATATCTTGAATATATACAATTACAAACACATTGGTGGACTTCTTTTCTGAAATGATGCTCCTCTGCCAAGGCTGCTGGAACTCCTGTCAGTAAAGATTTCAATATTTTCTACTATTACAAATCAGTGTGATACAGCCACTTGAAGAACCTCAAGGAGCATTAGTTTTCTATGACCTTGTCACTCTGTAAGGAAAGATAGATACAAATGTGTCCATAAGTGTTATATACACAGGAGTAGAAAGAGGTTGCTTGAAAGGTCTAATTAGTTTTGACTGAACCAGAATGCAGGTGTTATGCATGCCATGCTCACAAATCTTCAGAACATCTGCCCTTCAGCCTTGATTTAAACCTTGACAGAACTGAACCCTTTGTGGCTTCTGATGAAATGGCTTATGTTGATCTTTGATGCAGTTTGTGTTAGTTTGTCGGCATGAAGGCAGAGTTGACACAAATGCGATATATCATGGTGTGTTATCTCAGGTAAAGAACTACTTTCCCTCCCCACCTTCGGTATGGAAAAGCCCAGATCTAAAAATACCCCTCTCTAGTTCTAGAATTAAGTTTGTCCGGCCCTAAAGGAAGCCTTTAGGAGCTTAAACAGGGTAGAACATTGTAGTTTCACTGCTCTCTTTAACCCAATGGGCTTTAAAATAAGTTTGTGGTTGTCAAGTTGGCCTCTTTTGGCTCTATGTTTCTGCTGAAAATGGATCTCCCTCCTATAGCTTGGGGTTAATGTGCCTTTGGACTCTGTTGTGTGGGTGCTTTTGGAATGCATCCTTTGTATGACAGCTTTTGCATCCTATCTCTCCTGCAGTTGCATGGAAGGTGAAAAAATTGAGTTCAGTTTTATCAGTGAAGAACAATAGAATCACAGAATGCCTATAGTTGGAATAGTTGTAGTTGGCCTTTGGAGATCTAGTCCAGTCCTCTGCTCGAAGCAGTTGCCAGGCCATGTCCAGCTGGGCTTTGAATATTGTAAGGATGAAGACTTAAGAACCTCTTGGAGCACCTGTTGCTGTGTTTGACCACCCTTGTAGGGAAAAAGATTTTTCTTAATTTTAAATGAAATTTACTGTATTTCTGTTTGTATGCACTGCTGCTTCTCCTTTCACTGAATACCACTGATAATCTGGTGTCATCTTCTATACTTGTTTACATGCATTGATAAGATCCCTCTTGAAACACCTCTTCTTGAGGCTAGCCTCTCAGCCTATTCTTCTATGGCAGGTGCTCCAATCCCTTGATCATGTTTGTGGCCCATTAATTTTATCACTCCAGTATGTCCATGTTTGTTGTGAATTGGGGAACCCAGAACTGGACCCAGTACTCTGGATGTTTCGTCAATGCTGAACAGAAGTGAAGGATCATCTCCCTTCACCTGCTGACAGTGCTCTTCCTAGGGCATCGTGGGAGGCTGTTGGCCTTCTTTGTTGTGTGGGTGCATTACTGACTCATGTTTACCTTGCTGTTTACCTGGACTCCTAGATCCTTTTGTGAAAGAAAAGAGAGAAAAGATAGCATTGTGACTTCCTCAGTGCTGCCAGTCGCTTTTTTGGTACTTCAAACTTGACTCAGAGCCATAAGGTTATTTCTTGATAGCCTCAGGGGATCTTGGAATCAGATTTGTAATTCTTACTGTTCTACAGCAAAGCTTAACAATGGGGAGAACGAATGCTACCACTCGTAGAAATCAAGTGAGAAAATACTTAAATATTCCCTTTTGTTAAAGGTTATTTTTTTTTTTTGGCAGTTTGAGTCCTGGCTCACTGTTTTCAAACATGTGAATTGTAACTATTCCAACAGGCTATTTTATTTTGGGGCTTGCCACCATACCTAATGGATAAGTTCTTTTTCAGTAGTGCATTCTTCACTGAAGCCAGCATCATTTGTGGTTTCCAATGGATTTATTACCCTCTCTTTAATCCTTGTTGCTTTACATGTAGCTGATTTGATAGACATGCCTTTCTCTTCTATTACATCACTGAAACAGCTTTATCTGTGAATGACCAAGTTGTCTGATTTTGAACACTTGAATATCAACTTCAATTGATAATGATACCAAATTCATTTTGGCATGCCTATGTGTCTTCATCCCTGTATAAATCAGGTTTTATAAGCATGATTCCGTGAATAGGGTAGTTAAATGTCATTGCTCCTCTTTATTAAGAGAAGATAAAATAAGTGCCTGGTACAGAAGTCATTGAAATCAATGAGATTCTTTAAATAGAAGGCAGTAAGAGCTGGTTCTAAAAAATAGCTTGCTAAAATAATATTGAAAGAATATTTTCTTTTGAAAGTGATAATATTTACTTTCCACTGAGCAGAATTAATAAAGAATTTGATGCAATGTGTTGTCTCAAAAGTGCACATCCCAGACACAATTTATTTTGCATCCATAAATAAAGAATTGTCCTTCAAGGGTGATGATGGCTTATACCTACTCTATTTACATATATACATTACTCCAGTTCTCCTGAACATTTTTTTTTGTGATTGATTCAGAAACTCTTTTTATATTCACGAATGCATGTACACATTCATACATACATATACGCATTTGATAGACCTCAATTTGTAAGTAGCTGCAAATTCATCCTTACAAATTTATATTCCTTTAAATTATGATAGCAGAAATGAGTTTGGATTAAAAGCCATTGTTAATATAATTACTGTTTTCCTAGTTGCACGTTCCAGATTAGAGAAAAGAAAATAAACGACATCATTAAAATGCCGAGGTTGTGCTAGGCCTGCGGAACGGGAAGGAATAATTTGGGGTGGGAGGAACAGAGACTTCATGCTGGATACTTCAGAGACTCTCTGCATGGTACTAAGAGGTCTGAGCCGACAAGCAGAAATTGGTGCAGCATTAGTTTCAGAGTAAGGAGAGAGGGCAATGTGGTGACTGTATCTGCTGTGTTCAGTGAGTGGAGAGTGCAAATTACTTGCTTTTGAAGCTTCTGAGCTGCTCTTGTGGCAGCAAAACTATGCTGCCCTTTCCATAGGACATTGAAGAGGGCATCAGTGCTGCCAGTGGGAATGAGCTAGTACTAAACAGGTAGTGGTGCATTCCCCTTTGCGGCACTTTACACTGTATAGTAACTAGATTATAGGCTATGAAGGGACATTCAAATACAGCATGAGCTATGGAGCTGTGCCTTGCCTTTGAGAAATGGAGACAGGAGTGGCACAGTGCTGTGGTCTGTATTTTTTTACCTAAGCAGATCTCGGTGAGCTTCACATTTGAATGGAAGCTTACATTACCAATCAATATGTGTGTTAGTCTCAGTTTACTAGTAGCCTTTCTAGTTCCTGAAGTTCACAAACACATTGCTCTGCGGAAGTTCCAACACTTAGGGATTTTATTCTTTCCTGTTGTGTAGATCCAGAGCCGGAGGGAGCTTTCAGCAGCTATGCATCATTAGGCTACTATGACCATTCTTCTCTTTATCCTGGCTTAAAAAAACCCCAACAATGCCACAGATAGTATCAACACTAGTTCTTTAGAAATACAAACACCAATTTCCTAGATTTGATGAAATAGGAGTATTTATGTTGTTTGCAGCAAGGGATTTTTCATCAGTCATTGTTTGTCTCCATGAGTTTAGGGTTTGTGCTTAAAATTAAACCAACCACCCTGGTGGTTGGTTTAATTGTTGAGTTTCAGTCTTTGAAAGAAACTGAACTTCGTGTTATCAGTAAAACTGACTTCTGTTCTCCTGTTTTTAAGATCTTCTATATAGTGTCTAACAGTCTGCTGTTACTTCAGAGTACTTGAGAACGTTCTTACATGTGAGTGTGTGATTGTAGTACAGAGGGCTGTGGGCCACACACCATAATTGGAGAGTGTTGTGGTTTAAGCCTCACCCAGGCTAATAACTCACGAAGTCGCTCACTCACTCACTCACTCCCCTCTCTTTCTTCCCCCAGTCCTGGGGGGATGGGGAGGAGAATCAAAAGAATTCAAC
>JARCZZ010040512.1:0-10870 GCA_030323915.1 Brotogeris chrysoptera
GTCTTGCCTATAGGCTGCCCTTTCCTCTGGCTCCTGCAGGTATGAACGTCTTGCCCATGGGCTGCCCTTTCCTCTGGCTGCTGCAGGTATGAACGTCTTGCCCATGGCCTGCCCTTTCCTCTGGACTGCTGCAGGTATGAACGTCTTGCTTATAGGCTGCCCTTTCCTCTGGCTCCTGCAGGTATGAACGTCTTGCCCATGGCCTGCCCTTTCCTCTGGACTGCTGCAGGTATGAACGTCTTGCCCATGGCCTGCCCTTTCCTCTGGACTGCTGCAGGTATGAACGTCTTGCCTATAGGCTGCCCTTTCCTCTGGCTCCTGCAGGTATGAACGTCTTGCCCATGGGCTGCCCTTTCCTCTGGACTGCTGCAGGTATGAACGTCTTGCCCGTGGGCTGCCCTTTCCTCTGGACTGCTGCAGGTATGAACGTCTTGCCCGTGGGCTACCCTTTCCTCTGGCTGCTGGTGTCAGGCAGTGGCACCCCAAGGCTGAGGACTTGGCAAGGGAAGTAGCCATCTGTGGCTACTAGAAGGTGGGCTGGGGTTTTTGTGGTCGTAGAATCCTTTGATAAAAACAAATGTTCCCATTTCCTGCTTTAATAAGTGCGATTGCCACCACAACATGCTTCTGACTTTGTGTTTCTGTAAACTGGGTTGTAACTTGGCTTCTGAAGCATCTCAGGCATGTTTAGCATCTTTTTTGTGTTCTGGTTTATTTCTGCGCAGAGGAAGAAAAAATACCCAAACTAATTGTTAAATGCCAAAGAATTTAACAAGGAACAGTTTAGGCAATGCTGAAAACTGCTTCAGATGTAGATCCAAGATCCCTAGCTATGTCTGCAGAAAGGCCATGTCTGAGGGAGGAATGTGTCTTTTCAGAGCCAGGAACTCAGAGGGCAGAAGGTAACAGACAGCTGCATGTGTGAGGTGCCCTAGCCAAATCATTGCACCCCAAATTTGGCTTTTGATTCAGAGAGAACTCCACGAACAAACTCGCCAACAAGGTTTCAAGTTGACAAGCAGGTATTCTTTATTGCGGCACCGGCAGACACGGGGGATAGCTCCTCCAAACGTGTCTCTCCATATTGCCACACAGGCCATCCTCTTACAGTCACTGAGCATACATACATACTCACGAGGTTACACAAGTTTCCCGTAGGTACACAAAAGGTGATGGTGGTCTTTGAGAGTTGTTTACAGTATTCATACCCGCTGGCAGTCTTTGGAGCTCCAGCTTAATTAACATTAGACTTAGCAATTATCCTGTCCTTTTATTGAGCAGATAGTTTCACTGCTCCCTCCCCGGACATCTGCAGGTCCCAGATACTCCCCAGTATCTGGGGGATACACCAACTTAATGGGTTCATTGACTTAGCAATCATCCTGTCCCTCCACCCATCAGCCAGTTTAACTGTGCCCATCCCCAGCTCCTGGTTTTCTATTTTATTTTTCTTATACTTTTTCTACTAAGGTCCTATGGACCTAAAACTACCTTCAAGCACCCCCGTTACAAAGCCATAACCTTACTTAGAACTGATTACATTTTGTGCTTTTGTGCCTCCTCCTTTCGCTTTACAGCGGGATCTTACACCTTGCAAGTGTTCAGGTACAACACGATTTGACTGCTCACTGTACCACAGGAAGACTTGGCAAAGCCAACTCTATTTCTGCAGCATTCCTTCTGCTTATCTATTGATCCAGACACCCCTGGAGTTTGTCCTGCTGGAGTTGGTTGCACATGATGCTGGGAGGGTTTCAACGGTGTATCAGAGGCACCTGAGCACCGGTGTTCTCTTAGGGGTGCCCTTCATGCCTCATGCTCTAAGCTTCTGCTGTCCCTTAGTTTGTTTTCCTCAAGTACAAACAAGATGGAAGTTTCTCATGAAATTTCATCTCCTCTTTACTTACATTCCAGCGTATAATGTTAACTCACATACATTAACAAAGCTAAAACACTTTAATACTTTAAGGATTGCTGTAATAGTGAGGGAAAGAGACTCCCACTGAAGCATGGAATCGGACTCCACAGCTCAAGGATAGTTATAAAGCAGGTATGTTTATTATGGCGCCGGGTGCAAGGGGGATCGCTCCTCCTAACTTGCACACTGAGGGGTTAAGCAAGGAGATATTTATTACACACAAATATGCACATTCATCAGGTTCCCGAGAGAGCTGCGGGGATATTACAATTAGTTTAGGTACTCATTATCATAAGTCTCCTCCTTTTTGGCTCTTGGGCACTGCCCTCCGATGGTCGGGGGTCTTCAAGATGAAGTAAGCAGTCTTCCTCAGGGTGCGCTTTTCACCTTGGCACAGTTGGATGCCCCAGTAATCACAATTAGCTGAACCCAGCCGTATCTGCAAGTTTCTGGTAGCTGGCAAAGATTTAGAGCAGTGGGACCTTCGGACAAAACTTATTGCCGGCAGACAAGGAGTATCCCAAGCTTAGCGGATGGTCGGGAGTCACTGTCTCCAAACTGATAATGAGAGGGATGGTAAGAAATAATTCACTCTTGTTAGTAAGACTGCTAAATTCTGTTATCACACCACAGACTTACAAGATAAACATTGTTCTCTTAGACCTAAGTTAAAGTATTTTAACCCTATGTTTTCCAGACACTTGCTTTCCTTGTATCACCATATCATCACTAAGCCCCCTCGGATACGGCCAGATGTATTCAGAGGACCTGACTTTCATGCCCAGAGACCCATTCCGAACCGGGTCGGTTGTTTGCTGGCAGCCTGCTTCCCGAAACGCTTCCACCTGGGACCGCGGCACAGCCCGGCTGGCGAGAAGAGAGGGCTGCACCCCTAAGGGCGACCGCCCAGCGCCGGGCACCGGCACTGCCGCGGCCCTCCTCTTCCGGCCCCTGTGAGGGCGGAACCGTTGCTTCGGGCCGCGGGAGGCGCGGGAACTGAGCTGCTGTGCGCGGGAGGTGCCATGGCTGCCTGCTGCAGGGTGAGGGGTTAGTGCCGCATCGGTTCAGGGGGTTTGGAGCGGGGCTCCGGTCCCTGGGCCGGCTGCAGGGTGAGGGGTTAGTGCCGCATCGGTTCAGGGGGGTTTGGAGCGGGGCTCCGGTCCCTGGGCCGGCTGCAGGGTGAGGGGTTAGTGCCGCGTCGGTTCAGTGGGGTTTGGAGCGGGGCTCCGGTCCCTGGGCCGGCTGGAGCGTTTGAGGGTCCTGGCGGTGGGGACGGGGTGGTGCTTGGGGGCCCTGGGCTCGGGGTTTGGCGAGCGGTGGCCCGTGGGGCTAAGAGTTGGGGCTTTGGGTGAGGGAGAAGGCAGGCGTGGTGCCGGGGAAGATAATATCTTCTTCTTATTTAATATCTTCCCTGGCCCGTGCAGGGGAAGGCCTGTGGGGGCTCAGGGACCTGGGGTGGTGGGAAGCAGCTCTGCCTTTATGGGAGGCTTGGTGCTGCAGGCTCCGCAGGAACAGGTTAGCTGGGCTTGAGCTGTGGGGTGGCATCGTGCTGTTGGAGCTGGGGGAAGCACTGGGCTTGGGGAGCTTAACGCTGCTGGGTCTTGCGGTGCTGTTGCAGCAGGATTGGTCTGTGCTTGTGTGTGTGAGCACCTCTAGGTTGGGGAGGGGCTCTGGACTGGGGAGGGCTGGTGATGGGTGTTGTGGGAGGGTGTCAGCCCCATTCTTCTGGGGCCGGGTGCTTCTTCGGGGAGGCTGGAGTTGCAGTCAGCTCCGGGGGGGGGGAGCAGGCTGTGGTGGGGATTGCCAGGGAAGCAGAGGCTGTGTGTATGAGAGCAGGGATTGAAGGTTGATCAGCCTATTCTGAAGTCTGGACAATATTCAGGTGTTGCAACCTGTTGCAGTGGCTGTCTGTGTGCTGTGTTTGTTTGGTTTGGTTTATTTTGTTTCCTTTCTTATTTTTTTTCTCTTCTTCCCTGACTTCAGGCTTTGTTTGGCCTTTGCAGGAAGGTGCTGGGTAGGGAAATGCTGTGTTTCCCAGACCTAGGGAAAGGGTGGGGGGTTAGTCTGTTTTGCTGCAGCGCTGATTCTACGTGTCTGTTTCAACAGGTGTGTTAAGTCTTGCAAATGCATCCCTTCTGTGCTAACAGTGGCCTCCTGGCTTCACCTGGGCTGAGATGAGCAGCTCTCAGTAAAGCTGAGCTTGGATGCTTGTTCAGGTGGTCAATGACACATGGCTTATCTGTTCCAAAGTCAGCTCTGGGGTCTCTGTACCAGTGGCATGTTGTAAAAATGCATGGATCATTCATGCAAATCACCGAAGGTGCAGGGGGTTATCAGCTTGGATCATTTGCCTCTTCAAGGTTGTTGATGCATGTGATGTGCATTTTGTGTTGCACAGTGTTCTTGTCTCTACCTGATTTTGTGGGATCAGTGAGTATGTGGCCTGGCTCACTTGTCATAGTAGTGAAATAGTTTTATTGTGCAAAGGTGATTATTAATCTGTACTGCTTGAACTTTATTGTCTTCTAGGAAGATCCGTCCCTGGAGAGACACTTCAAAGGCCACAGAGATGCTGTTACTAGCGTGGACTTCAGTCTCAATAAGAAACAATTGGGTAAATTGTCTCAGTGTTTTGATGGCCAGATGGTAAAGAGGTTCTCTGCTTTAGTTAAACAGAGCGAGCGGTGGAGGTACTGAGCTTTACAACAGAAAATAACTTGTTTTCATGATGAAGAGGTTTTGGAGATTTTCAGGATGAACCTCTCTGTGTGCTTTGAAAACGAACCCCGTTGTTGAACCATAGGGTGGCAGATAGTGTGCATCCTGCTAGAGCTTTAGGGACATCTGCCATTGCTTATCATTTCCCATACCTGGCCTTACCATGCAGTAAGGCAGCTTAAGGAAAAATCTTACTTTTTCTTCTCCATCTTTCATTTCTCCCCGTTAGACAGCTGTTTGTGGTCATGCCAAAGCTCGTGTCCTAGTTACTATTCAGTAACCCACTGTGTGTGCATTGAGGTAGGAACCAGGAGGTGGTTTGGCTCCTGATGAAGTTGCTGTGTGGCATGGTGGACTTTGCTCTGACTTGCAGAGGAGATAGGGCAGAAATTATAGTTTTGAGGCGTTGGGCACAGTAGGTATGAGTACATGGAAATGCAGCTGTCTGGTGGGTAATAATCCTGTTTTGGATCTTTCAACCTACACAATGCACTGGAAGCTGCAAAGAAATGAAGAATCAAACTTGTCTTGCATCCTTCCTCCCTGTTGCTGTTTTTACTGTTTACTCTCTTTTCCTTTCCACTTCCTGTGGTTTTGATTGCGGAGCAAGAGCTGACTCTACTCTGTGTCCATGGTTCTGTTTAAGTATCCCTAGATCTTTATCCAGTCAGTGCAGATCTTTGTTTAGCGAGGGGGCTTTGAATGAAATTTAAGTGTTACTTTTGAATGGCCTTTCAGAAGTAGTACAAGGGCTTTTGTTGCCTCCATCTGGGTGGTGAAATAGATGCTCTTAATATTTTTGATAAATGACATCATGTAAGAAAGGGAACAAATTCTGAGGATTTCTCTTTTTTAGGTACTGCTGGGTCAGACTTAGGAGATTTTGAAGTTCTTTTTCCCCATTCCCGCCCTGCAAAATAAACCAATCAAGCCTAGAGGACTCGGTCTTTGTTCCATTAGAGTGCTTGCCCAGTCCAGTAAGGATAATTGTTATTACCAACAAGTCACATATAAGCAGCATCATACTGAAGTGCTTTATAGAGATGTCAGAGCATTCTCTTCCTTGAATTTTTTAACATCAGTTTGAGGGAAGCTGTCATACTGCAACTTACTGTCCTTGCCAGACAATGACTTAGTGTAGTTGTGAGTAACATTCGAACACCTTGACACTGAACTGCAGCTCAATCTACTTTTACACAGTTGTCCCCCCTTAAATTTTAATATCTTTAAGGAAACGTGTTGCCTGTAGGAAATACAAACCCAAACAGAAACAACTGAAGTGACAAATAGATAAGGACTTTTTTTCCTTAGGGAACACGCCCGTTTCAAACAGGTTCATTCATTATGTGTATATGAATCCCAAATCAATAAGAGGAAGAGGAATTACAGTTATGTTTTTTGTGTTGAAATAACTGTGAAATAGGACATTTCCAGCAAAAGCTGTTTGGTATTTTGCCATCTCAATAATGAACTGAAATTTTCTTGTAATTATGATCCTGCTATGTCAAAACCTACCATCAATCTGCTCTTTTTTTTCTAGGAACATCATAAGCTTTCCCTGAAGATATGCCCCACTTGGCACTCGGGTAGAGGGGTACAGAAGCAGCTCGGGTTTGTTAGCAGGCCAAGATGCATATATTCTGTATTTGCCTGTGGAAAAATCTACAAAGTCTTCGGTTATTTAGGCATTAAAATTGATTTGAAGGGATATTTGTTTGAGACTTTTAAGTTACCACAGGCATATGTTTACTCTTTTTCGAATCACTAGGGTGATTTTCACTGCACCGAGTTGGTGATGGGACCTGGGCAGGGGAGTCTTAGACTGAAGCAGAATTTACTCTTGTGTTTAGGAAGCCTGTTCTGGTATTCTTGGCAGGGACTGATATGGCTTCTGTCAGATAGAGAGTGGGATGTAGCTTAAGTGTCCCTTTGCTCTTGCTGCTGAGGGTGATCTTGAAGAAGCAGCATCTGTCCTGGGGAATGGCCACCTTCCCGTAACTAAAGTCTTTGCCCTGTGGGATCTCCCTCCAGCCCTTTCTCTTCCTTCTTCTCTTTGGAGCATCCCTTTGCCCTCTTCCACTCTGCTCTCAGAAGCCCAAGAGTAAAGGCAAGTTGCGGTGGTTGTTTAGTTGTTTGTTTTTTCATTCCTACAAGGGAGTATAGAAGGAGGCATGAGTCAAAGAGTTGGTGTGAATAGACAGGGGACCTCATCTCCATCCATAGTTCCTTAAAGCCTCTTACGGCTGCCGTCAAGTCCTGCGGACCTTTCATAGCAACAGCAAACTGAACACTGCTCTAGTTGTGTTGCAAGCTTGTGTTTTTCATATGTATTAAGAACTGCTGAGTTGAATTTGATCAACATTTTGCAATAAGGGAGATGGACAGGAGGGGGATGTGGCTGGGTTGCCTTTCAGTCACCAACTTTCAGCACTTCTCTGCTTAGTCTGTAGTGTGTTACATGATATTGTAGCTGTTGCAACTGGTAGCTGTCCTTGCTTCCCAATAAAGAAAGTGGTGTGAACACCTTCGTTCACAACTCCTCTGTGTTTCTGTAGTGTGTGTTTATGTGGAAGTAGTTCTGCAACCTGTGTGGCTTTTGCCTCTGCAGCTGTTGCATGACCTGACTCTTGGAAGTAAATTGTCAGTCCAAGCCAATGCACAACTGACTGTTTGAATTAACAGTGAAATATACAATATGCAATACATTGGTGAAGCTTTGAGGACAGAGTGCTTCAGATTCTGGAAGCTGTGATGGTGAACTGAGTATGAGATGTAGTTTCAGTGTACGTGGAGGGGAATTAATGCAAGTTTGGTTTTCTGTGGCTTTGTTTTTACTTTGTATTTCAGCAAGTGGCTCTATGGATTCCTGCCTGATGATCTGGAATATGAGACCTCAGATAAGAGCCTGTCGCTTTGTGGGCCACAAAGATGCAGTGATGTGTGTTCAGTTTTCACCTTCTGGTCACCTTGTGGCTTCAGGCTCTAGAGACAAAACAGTCCGTTTATGGGTTGCCAGTGTGTAAGTATTTATTCTCTTCAATGTCTCTTGTGGTGTTTTAACTATGGGTTGGGATTTCTCCTTGCTTCCTGATAGCAGTTCTCCAGCTATGGGACTGGCATCTGTTTGAGGGACAGAAAAAAACGTTTTATGTGACAGCTCTTATAAAGGAGAGGTACTTTGGTTTTGAAATTGCACTGGAAACAAAACCAAAATCCTTTGCAAAGCTTAGTATTAACTTCCTGTGCTGATTAAGAGGTCACTCATGTAGCTCATCAGTGGTGAACTGCTGGACTTTTCTCTTCCCTTTTCTCCCAGTCTGTCTTTCCTCCTAGCAAATCCATCCTTTGCTTCTTTCGCAGTGTTAAGCAAGATGCCGAAACATAAATATAACAACAGAAAGTTCTCGTTGCTCAACATCAGGTTTGAGACCTTCAGCTTACCAGTGTTGCACTGTCAATAAAAGGGGAGGGAGAAGCAGCCCCATGGTCTATGGGTGAGGACACTGCTTCCAAAGATTCTGAAAACTTGTGGTGCCTTTCAAGGGCGTTATGTTACTGAAGGAGTTAAAACCTTCCTGGCGTGTGATTTCTGTCTTTGGGATTTGTTTATTTTAAGCCATGCTGGCAAAACTTTGTCTTTTTCTTCATGAGCGTTTATCAGACTTGGGGGTGTTCTGTGGTTTTGGACAGAAGGAAAACTCTTCTGAGAGGTAACCTTCACTGTTCCTTGCCTTCCGGCAGATAAAGGATTAAATAAAGCTAGGCAGCTCTGACCTTTTCTGAGGAGAGAGGGAATATTGCTGAAGGTATGTAGTATTTTGATTTCCTGGCCTTCACAGTTTTAGTAGTTCTCGGTCTCAGTATAAAGCCTGTTAAATCCTAATGGAGAAGAGAGCAAACCACCATATCTTTCTCTTGTTCTCTTCTGTCTGTGAATATGGGGCTCCTGGTAGTACAGTACATGCTGGAGATGTATTTTGGACCAAGAATTCCATACCAAGAGACCTGTTGGATCTCTAAACATACCTTGCATTTATTTGCCAGAGGAATGCCTCTTGCATTCATTTGGAAGTGATGGGTAAAAAAGAATAACTGTATGTCATCTTTTGTCTTGCCTGGCTGGGTGAATGGTGGCTTGCTCAACGTCGTACAATGTTGTACAACGTCAGATGTGCTGAATTCAGTTGTGTTATTTCTTGTGTGGTGCTGCATCAAAAATGTTCAGCTGGAGTATGGGCCAGTACAGGGACAATTGTGAGGCAGTTGCCTGCTTGGCTTTGTCTAGATGAACTCTGAAAGCGCCTCCCCTCTCAACTGCTTGCAGCAAAGAACCTGGTAACAGTACAGAATCTCAGCATCTTCTGTATTGATATTTCCATAAATACTGTTTTAAGTGGTTGAACAAATAAGCAATAGCATTTTTTTTCCTTTATAGGAAGCATGGGTTTCCTGTTGGATTGGGCTCTGGTTTCTGATTGAACTGGAACAACTGGTTTTTCTTATGTATCCTGTATAGCTCACAAAGCATCAGTTTGTTTGGGGTTGATCAATGTTTTCTTCCTCATGTAAGCACATGCAGTTCTTGTAGAAGTGGTGGTTAATACAAACAGAAGCTTTGTGTTTTCAGGTACATAATAATTTTGCTTCCCTTCTGTGTGGTATTAAAGTGTTCTTTCCTTCTCTATAGCAAAGGACAATCTACTGTGTTCAAGGCTCATACAGCAACTGTAAGAAGTGTTCATTTCTCCAGCGATGGCCAGTCCTTAGTTACAGCTTCCGATGACAAAACAGTCAAAGTGTGGACAGTTCACAGGCAGAAGTTTCTGTTCTCACTCAGTCAACACTTAAACTGGGTTCGCTGTGCCAGGTGAGTACAGCTTTCTGACAGATGGGGATTTATCCCTCAAAGCAGAGACTGACTAGAAAGGTCTTCTCAACACATTTGTTTTCAGGATGATTCAAGTGTCTTGTGAGTTTTTATGTATATATGCATCTAGGACAAACCCACAGCTTCTCTGTAGGGGAAAAGTTCATTATACTTCTTGAATGTGGCAGTGGCAGGTAGTCCTATAGATGCCCGCAGTAGAGCAGAAAGAATGTTTTTCTGGTATGGATGATGATGATGATCTCTAGTTACATACTCAAGTCCTGATCCTGTAAAATATATGCCTCTGGAGACATACTGATCTGTCTTATGCAGGAAATATTGAGATAGGAGCTTAATACATTCTTCTAAGGCGCTTGAATGCTGAAGCTTCTCCTGCTGTAGCTGTTATCTTGAGACTAATTGTATTGCTCTGAATGCTTGTGGCAAAGGTAGCAATTGTTTTGAATTACAGTAGAGAAATAGTTTGAGGTACACTTAAATTGAAACAAATAGGACAAGAGAACTTAAATCAGACTCAAGACATTCCTGAGAGTTATTTTATGTGCTTGTGGCATTAGGTATAGGAGGACTTATGGCCTGCTTTTTTTCTTTCCTCAATTTACAGTGTCTGGATTTTTAATCTTATTGATGCCAGTATGACTTCATGAAGAGTGAGGTGTGTTTACCAATGTACCTTCACAGCTGACCAAATCCAGTTGACCACATACATTTCTTAATCACTGTAACTCTTCTCTTAGATTCTCTCCTGATGGACGATTGATAGTGTCAGCCAGCGATGATAAAACTGTCAAACTGTGGGATAAAACCAGCAGAGAATGTATACACTCCTTCTGTGAGCATGGGGGGTAAGTACCTGGCGATGCACGAGGACCCAGCCTTCTGCGATCTCTGAAATGGGGCTGCCTGGTGAGTGTGCAGCTGGTTTGGTGACTGCAGTCAGAGGCCCTTGCCCTGGCAGACATTTCCACCTCTTAAAAAAAATCATTAGCATCTATTACAAGAACAGCCAGTAGAGGATAAGAGTCAAAAAGAGCTTCCAGGGTTGCTTTGACCTTTTAATGATTTTTCCAGATTAGAACCTTGGGGGTTATATTTCAGTAACTGTCCAACATGTCAAGCCTTGGTTTCTTTATGGTTACTTATTTGTGGAGTTGCTTAATCATAGAATAGTTAGGGTTGGAAAGGACCTTAAGATCATCCAGTTCCAACACCCCTGCCAGGGTTAGGGACACCTCGCACTGAACCATGTCACCCAAGGCTCTGTCCAATCTGGCCTTGAACACCACCAGGGATGGAGCATTCACAGCTTCCCTGGGCAACCCATTCCAGTGCCTCACCACCCTCAC
>JARCZZ010040514.1:0-51982 GCA_030323915.1 Brotogeris chrysoptera
ATGAAGATAGGCTGAGAAAGTTGGGGCTGTTCAGCCTGGAGAAGAGAAGACTGCGTGGAGACCTCCTAGCAGCCTTCTAATACCTGAGGGGGGCCTACAGAGATACCAGAAAGGAACTCTTCATCAAGGACTGTAGCAAATAGGACAAGGGGTAAAGGGTTCAAACCTAAACAGGGGAAGTTCAGGTTAGATATAACAAAAAAGTTATTTACTGTGAGGGTGGTGAGGCACTGCAATGGTGTCCTGGGTTCAGCAGTAGCAGTCATTTTTTTTCTCCTTCTTGATAGCTGGTGCAGCACTGTGTTTTTGATTTTCAGCCTGGGAACAGCTCTGATAACACCAGTGTTTTCAATTACTGCTTGGCAGTGTTTTGGTCTGACCAAGGACTTTCTGAGTCTCATGCTCTGCCAGGTAGGAGGGGAAGCCAGAGGAAGCAGAGACAGGACACCTGACCCAAACTAGCCAAAAAGGTGTTCCATGCCACAGCACGTCATGTCCAGGATGTAAAAAACTGGGGGCAGGAACCCAGAAGTCTCACTCTCTCTCCGTTCGGTCAAGTGGTGAGCAGTTGTATCCTCTTCCCTTGTATTTCCCTGGTCATTATTATTATTGGTGGTAGCAGTAGTGATTTGTGTTATACGTCAGTTACTGGACAGTTCTTATCTCAACCCATGGGAGTTACATTGTTTGGATTCTTCTTCCTATTTCCCCACTCTGATGGAGGGGGGGGAAGAAAGAGGGAGAAGTGAGTGAACAATCTGCGTGATTTACAGCTTAAAGCACAACAAATGGGTTGCCTAAGGAAATTGTGAATGCTTCATGCCTGGCAGTGTTCAAAGCCAGGTTGGACAGAGCCTTGGCCAACATGGTCTAGGATGTCCCTGCCCATGGTGGGCAGTTGGAACTAGACGTTCTTAAGGTCCTTTTTAACCCAAACAATTCTATGATTCTATATTATTATAAAAAGATACTTATTAGTAGCAATAGGACAGATCAGAAATAAGGATAGAATTTAAGCAAGCATTTGGAATAGATTGTGCAGGGAGATAGTCACCCCCATGGATCTAGAGGCTTCCTGAGGGTCTGTAGCTGACATTTTTGGTGGTGGGTAGCCACATCGGTGATTACCTTTGTCCCCTTTTATTAGGTGTTATGGGGAAGTAACTCTGTCCTTGTCATCAGTTTCCATGGCAACTATTCACCCTTGGTTGATCACACGCATACAGTTTTCCTGATCTTGAAGTCAGCTCTTCAACTGTGCCTGTCTGTAGTCAGGCCATTTCTGGGGAACATGATGATTGTGTGGTCTCAGTGACAGTTTCCACCACAACACAGTATCAGCACTCCTTGAGACAATGGACCTTAGTTCCTCACACCAGTCTTGGAGCCAATGGACAGTGGAACCTTATCTCAGTTCTTCACTTGGCAATCTTTGAGACAATTCAGTCTCTCATATAGTCTTGAGAGGAAAAGGCAGACAGATTAACAAAGTTCCAGCTTGATGATGCTCATTATGCTTCATCTGAAGATTAGCATGCTTTCCTTTAGGATTCTTTGACCGTTTTTCCTTTATGTCAGATTCTTCCAAGGCTACTGCTTGAAGTGCTTCAGTGTAGTCCACTGGAAAAGCAGTGTTGTGTATTTTCGCTGTTGCATGTCTTTTCTTAGGAGTTGAAGCTGTGCTGCAGTGTCAAAGGCAAGCATTTCCACAGTCCATGTGCTACAGTTGGAGTCAGAAGGGGGTGAGAAGGCTGAATCTGCAGATTTTCAATCAAGGACCACAGCCAACACATAATCATGCACCTCTACATACATCAACTGTTCTTTGTCAATCTCCACTGCTTCAGAAGAAGCATATTTTAACCAGGCCTGTGTAGGATCACTCTAGCTCCTAACTTCTTTATCTCTCACGTTTTAATAGCATGAAATTTTCAATGTGTGCTTGCAGCTACACACATTTTACATAGCCAGTGACAACTGACTTTCTGGTATGTAATAAAAAGTGGGAAATGGGAGTTTTGTTTTTCTTTCTGCATGTGAAATCTTTTATCAAATTCCAGAATAGCTGCTTAAGCAAAATCTTCAGACCTGAGTGTGTCTGGTATAAGACTTAGCCAGTCACAGATACCTACAGACACTTCAAGCAATGGGAAGGAATTTAATTTTGTCTCACGTCCAAATTTTGTCTCAAAGACTTCCTCATTTTGATTGTGCTCTAGTGCTAGAACAGCATTAAACACACGGACACTCATGCACAGTTTTGCTTCTGTGGTGCTGCAAGCAAAAAGTGTGAAGAAATATCTGTGTGATCCAGAATTATTTGGCTTTCATAGCTATGACCCGATACTCTGTTTCATCTCCTTTCTCCGCAACACACTACCTTTGTGATCTTAGATTTATTACAATGTCTCACTGAGCCTCATGCCCTGTTTGTCAAACACTGGTAATAGTCCTTCTTGCCCCCCACATCTCTCCTGTTTGTTTCGATGGCAAGCAATTTGGAGAGGGGATAGTTGGGCACGGCATCCGCACAGTACTTAGCGCAACAGCACCTCACTGTCTGAAATCTTTCATGCTTCTGGAATGCAATCAATACAGAGTGATATGTAATAACTCATGTCTGAATCCTCCCAGAGGACTTACATTTTCTATTTCGTTTTAAGAGGAGGCAGTGAAGGCACTGGCATTTAGTAGAAGAGACACACTTTGTATCTGTAGAGTGAGTGAAAGGAGGTGCATTTTTCTCAGTCTGACATGTGCCTCACCTCTGGCTTGGAGGATTGACTTTTCTGGGTTGAAAGGCAGTTTATTTTAAAGGCATATTCAGTCTTGGCCTTTCAGCCATGGTTGCAATCAAAGATGTCAATCAGCATTAGCTGTAATCGTTTTATGATACAGAACTGGAATGAGGCCACCAATTCACTTCCTATAGGCCACAAAGCAGCCATCTAATTGTCACAATTTGCAGTCATTGCTGACCTCAGGCGATTTCATGCTGTTATCTGGAGGTAAAGAGCTCCCTATGTCATTAACTGGCAATAAAGCCATCTACACCTTCAGATTCACTCTTCTGAAAAGATCTATGGCCTGTCTATATTTTCTCATGTGCTTACGGCAGTTGTTTAATACAACAGAATAGTGTGATCAGTGAGGCCCAGGTTTAGCCCGTCCTGCTGCCACTTGCTCCTCTGTGTAGCTTCCATGTGCTATGTGGCCAAACAAACCACAGTGGCTTTATGCCATCTGAATCTCACCCAGAGAGCTAATATTTATGAAAATGTCTCAACAAGTAACTGCAATTTTCTTACCGCTGTTTTGGGGACTGGTATTCAAGAAGCACAGGGAATAATATCAGACCTCTTTCCATTAACTCAATATTAACTTGATAGTAACTCAATATTGGCTTGATATTGTATTTAGGAGGATTTACTCTTTGGGGAGTAAGGGGAAGGACACTGCATTTATATGTGAGTTTTTTTGTTGTATTCTTTTTCACAGTGAAATATCTGATGAATGTTGCTTTTGCATTTAGTTTTTCCATTTTACTCAGGAAGGTGCTTGAAAAATTCACAGCAAATTCCACTTCAGGAAACTCTTTTGAATAGAGCCCATGATATTGTCTTCTTATTTTCAGTTCTTCTATTGCATTTGCATGATGCAGGTATCAAGATTTTCTAAACATAATTCCATTGTTTTCAAAAGTAGAGTTGCTGATAACTCTGGCTACATTTACTAGTATTTTATTGCAAAAAGATATCCTATGAAATGAAAAAGAGTAGCTTGAGAGGGAAAATGCTTTTCTGTGGATATAAAGGTAGCAGGATTTGAGCTTCAGATTATTTTAGATAAAACAACCTGAGTACAGTCAACATTATATTTTAATTTCTTGTGTAATAGAGAAAGAGAAATCCAAGTTAATAAACCCTCAGAACACCTGTGGCTGATTTTATATGAGTGTATATATTCGAGCCTAACATTATTTTAAAATTGTCATGTGCGAAACAAAAATTAGAGTAGAATAGCATGTAGGAACTCCTGTGAGAAACTAGAACATCATATTAACTTTATCTGATTTGATAAATTAATATAAACATAGTATAAGACGCAAGACCATGTTCTTCTATTTTTTTTTGTTTACATAATGCACCAAACAGATGGAAGTAAAAAATAATTGACATCAAAAGAAGATTAAAACAACACCCCCCAAGAAAACAGCTTCAAGTCAATGTCTGCAGTTTGCAACACCACAAAAATTACTGAAATGTTATTTGAAATAATTAAACTACCTCTGTCTCAGCAAATGTTTAAATAGGTAGGATTGCACAGGCAGAGAGGTACTAATTCACTGGTTATGGATGCTTGCAGAACACAGCTGCAGGTAGTGTCCTTCCTTGTTTTTTCTTCATATAGCCACTTTCAGAGAGAGAATGTTGGATGTGAATGTACCACTGGGCTGACTTAGGAGGATACTTTCAGGGTATAGGAAACTGGATCTTTTGAAGACCTCCCATCACTAGCTTCTAAAAATAAAGTACAGGTTTACTTGGTTTATTGTAATGCATTTTATTAGGTCAAAATATTCTACTTCTATATATTTCTTTGCCTTTTCTTCACTCCACAGAGATGCCTTCTCCTTTTCTTATTTACTGTTTTGAATTTCAGATTTTTTTTGCCTTTAGGCATGAGTTACTGTTTTTTAAAAAAAAAGGCAGCTGGATAAAAACAAGAAACTAAACTTAAACCTTATTGGAATATAAATAGTCATAAACTTCTTGACTAATATCTCTACTGACTGAAACTAAACTTTTGCAGCCAAGCAGATATATCAGAATACAGTATTTTGAACATGAAAAACACTTATGATTGAAAAAATAAGTTATATGAATGTTTTAGAAATATGTACTGCCTTATCCCAGATGGATTAATTATATCTTTTGATAGGAACATAGAAACTAATTTCTCCTTAATGTTGCAAAGTGCTGAATGATTTCTGGTTGACAGGCATGGATGAGGAGGCAGAAATAAGACGAAAGAGTATTCATAGTGACTCCAGTTTCTCCTTGTCTAGTCTTTTCTTTCTCTTACCTCCTCTCTATTTTATTCTCTCACATATGCATGGAAATTGAAGACTGGATGGCTTTTCTTTAACCAAAATTTCTAAGAAGTGTAAGCAGCTTTAAGTGCCACTCTATTTTTTGAGGCTGAAAAGTTAGAAAAGGAAAGAGTATGCGTTCCTGTTTTGGTCCTTTTTGGGAGAATGAAAAGGATTTCTATTGATTTCATCAGTAAGGTGTTCAGAGCTGTCTGATACAGTAGCACAATGCAACCAGAGATGGGAATAAGAAAAGCTCATTTTCCTTTCTCAAGCCTTATCTTTTGAAAGTTCTTTTTGCTTGCACCTGAACTGCATTTTTGTGAACTCTGGAACAGAACTGAGATCTAGCTCAGGAAACTCATACTGCTTTAGATTAAGGATCCTCTAAAGAATATCTTTCTTAATAATCATGAAATGAGAAAGCCTAAGAGAAGTGATAGGGATGTCTAAAGTGACTATCTTTACTATGTCACCTGGATCTCAGGAATGCATGTTGAGTCTTAGCAGTGAACTGAACAAAAATAGCAGTGTACTTTGTAGTGCTGACCTAGGTCATGCTCAGTTAAGCTTTCCATCCTGTCTCTTTTCTGGCCTGTTGGATCATTTGTTATTAACGGTGCTCTGGGACTGAAAGTGCCTAAGACTTTGAACCTGAGAATCATAATTAACATCCCTGTTTTACACCCACATAGCCATGACCATCTCCCAGGTTGAAAGACTCCTTCCATGACTTCAGCATTGATGTAGCTGATCTCAATAGCAACACAGTATCTGTACACTAAAAGATGTCTGAGCTGGGAACCATATTTTACACTAGGAAAGTCACCAGTTTCCTTGTCAGGTCTGAAAGGAAATGTATTTGATGCTTCTTTTATCTTGATTCCAGCTTCTACTAACACAAAAATTCCCCCAGCCGTGGTTGAAAAATGGACTTGTCTGCTCACAGTGCTGTGATGATTAGACTTCCACCCTGACAGTACAGAGTTTCAGAGAAAGAGATCCTTCCGCTAGTCATTTAAGAAAATGGGCCTGAAGCTTCACATTTTGCTATTTATGCAGTCCTTTATACCCAGATAAAAGCAGGTATAAAATGCAATCAGTTTAGTCTTGTTCTCTTACATCTGCTTTGTACAGGCATAAATCATGCATGAGTTGCCTAGTAGTGAAGAATCAGGTCTGAAATATCTATGTTTTACAAATTTCAGTACTTTCCTGTGAGTCAAAGCTAGGCTGTGATTAAAAAACCTATTAGTCTGAACACTGAGATTAAAAAAAAAGTACTTCAAGGAACTCCAGGCAAGTAATTGTTGCAACCTGTAGTGTAATGTGATGTATGAGCTTTGTCAACAGTGATCTGAAACCTTAGCTGCCCAGGTTGTCAGTTCTCTGGCATTAATCATTTCTGTCCTGAGACAACATTAACCATCACCTCCCTATGCTTCCCATGGTTTAGGAGCAATTAGGAGCACATCAGAGTGCTGTTAAAAACCTTTTCCCTCTGCTCTTTCAAGTAGCTCAAGACAGTATGAGTTATTGCCATACAAGTCACAGGTTTCCTGGGGATATGTATGGCCACAGTCTGTTCTATTTCTCACATATATAAAAGTTAATTTTGAAGAGTGGGAAGTGAACCAGGGGAGAGGAAAGGGGAGGGCAGAGTCTCAGCCTTCCTTTGGTGTCTCTTTCATGGAAGTTGCTGAGCTTCATAGCTCATAAAATATTCATCACATTGTTTGAAGAATAAAACAACATGTATGTGTCTGCTCTCAGCCTTTAGGAAAGAGAGAAATTCCTCCTGGATATGATCTATATTCATTATGTAAGCTTTCATGTGGTTGGTAAGTCAATGAGAATAAAAATGGGGTGGAAAAACAGTTTGAAAAAAATGTTCTGTGTTGTAGCTCACAGCTCTTATCCTGCTGCAAAAATCTGATTTATTTTTGTACTTCACTAACAAAACTCTCCGGTGAGATTGATGTTAATCTCCACAGACTGCTCTTCCCCTGGAAAAAAAAATGTATATTCCTAGAAGATATTTTATAATGAGCTATAGGAGCAGCATATCTTTATCTATGCTGCATATTAAAATGAAGGCAGCTAACTTCTTAAGATGTTTTTACTGCACATGTTAAAGAGATACAAGCTCTCAAAAATAAGGAGTACTGGTAGAAATACTCTTATATGTTACTACCTTTTAATTCCAGAATTTTTATTCTGGTTTCACTTCTGCTATGGGAAGGAGGAAGAAGGTCTCAGCAGCAGTTATGGCAGAAGCAGTGGCATCTTCCTGCAACTTTCTTGCCTGTTGCACAGTATACAATATACATGCAAGCTCTAGTCTTACAGCAGCTCCAGGTCTTTTAATATATTTAGTAACAGTATTGACTGATTTTCAGTTCTGGCCAGTTAAATTTCCTTTATGTGAAAATAAAGACCTTCTTGAATTTTTAAAACAAGTCACTTTCACCAATAAGGTCCAGTAGTTTGTAAATGTTGTCTTTGCGAGCATCTCAATACAATGCTCATGAAGTTAGTGAAAAAAATCCAGGTGACCCTATACTTTTGATTGTGCCCATAATCTATTTGTTCAACCAGTGCTTTATGCTGTACTAATCTTGGGATAATTAACCCTTTTCTTTAACATAATTTTGTGTCTGTTATCCTTCAAAGGGTGAAGGTTTCCAGCCCCCAAAATCTACTTACTACAGGCTGACCCCTTTTTTTTTTTTTTTGGAGGATAAACCTTGGTGTTTTCAAATAGTAAAGATGATGTGGGTTTCCTAAAGCTCACAATTGCATCACAGCTGTATATTTGATGACATCATGTAGTTCTTTCGTCGGTACCACTCATGCTAATGACATGACCTAAGTTGACCTGTAGCATGGTTGGTATCAGTATGATGGCTTGGGGATCTGATTTCTGGTGGGTTTTTTTTCTAAAAATTCCTCATGGCTGCATCGATGCTGTTTAGGGGTATTTTCAGAGTGGTCTGACAGCCCCAAGATGTGGTCATCCTGGACCAGGGGAAGCATAAAATCCTTCAGTGATCATTTCCACTGTCAGACAGCTGCCTTTCTAGTTTTATTCTTCCACTGTAATTGGAATTTCCGAGAAACTTGCTTTGGGGAAACTAATTTTGTGCACATGTAAATACACAGTAATAACTGTTAGATGTTAATTCTAACAAAATGTGGTGTTGGGGAGAAGGGAGAAGACATTTTTGGGGTGATGCAAAAGAATCAGAATCTATATAGTTTGGAGGCTTTATTGGACAAGAATAATTGCTTCAGAAATTATTTTACTTTGTGCTATTTTTTTTTATACCTTCTTTATGCAGTACGTTGTATTTGTACTATCATCATACCTTGGCCATGGTCCAGGACTCTGTTGTACTAGGTAGTATATGAGAAAAGAATAAGAACTCTTTCCTGTGGTGCTTACAATGTATGTTTAAGGTAACACAACAGTTGGAAACAGACGTGCTGGGGGAATACAAGACAGTGAGGCAGTACTGATCAATTCACTAGACAGTGATCTCAGCAGTACCTAATTGATGCTAGCATTTTGTGCAAGCAGCACAACAAAAGAGAATTTTAAGGAGGCTTTGTATGTATTTATAGGCAGTTCTTAAGTAGTGAGAGAAGGCACAGAAAAAGGTGTACATTTGTTGTAGAGTCAAATCCATAAGTAGGGAGATAATGTCATGTTAAGATAATTTTTAGTAGAGCTAGGGCAATGCAACAGCCAATCTGAACTGGAATATTTTCCAGGAGCAGTAACCATAGAGGGGCTTGACAGTAATTTTTTGAAGCTTTCAGGGTTTTGCAGAGCATCAAATGTTCAGACAAGTTTCATCTCTGCTGGCTCTTTCTGTAGAAAGCCCTGTCACATGCAGAATGCCTGGAGGGTTCTGAAAGTTCTCTGCCTGAAGACAGGCTGACACTGTGCTCTTTATTCTAGAATTTCACTGAAGTGAGTCAATTTTAATACGTATGACCACAAAATGGGAGAAATGTAGTTCCATTTTCAACCAAAGTGGTAGGTAGATAGATGTATCTCTGGTTTCAGGATAATGGCTTTACTGACAGGAAAGAAAAAAAAGAAAAAAAAGCAACACTCAAACATTTATATCAAACATTTATAAAATGAAAAAATACTGCAGAAAAAAATTTGGCATGTGTTTTGTTTAGGGTAAGAAAGAAAGAAAGAAAGAACAAACTTCATAGGTCAAAGCAGATGAAATTGACCACCATAACTCTAAGTTGTGTCCTCAAAGAAGAACCAAGAATAAGTAGAGAATCATTTATACACATGAAAAAAGTTAATCGTAGAATCACAGAAAGGTTTGGATTGGAAGGGACCTCAAAGATCACCTATTTCCAACCACTGTGCCATGGGCAGGGATGCCTTGCACTAGATCAGGCTGCTCAAATCCCCATTCAGACTGACCTCAGACCAATGACGGGACATCCACATCTCTGGGTAATTGTCCCAGTCTCACCATCTTCATGAAAAAATGGCTTCCTTATATCCAATCTAAATCTACCTTCTATCAAAGCCATCTATTTAAAGCCATCACCCATTGTCCTGTCACTATAAGCCTTGTTAAAACATATTTCTCTGCCTTTAATATAAGCTGCCTTTAAAGATTGAAAGACTGGAAGATTACATCCTTTTTTTCTCAGCAAAACACTACAAAATACAATCACCACACATGGTAAAACTTCTTGAGCCTTTTGTGTACAAGTTACAGGATAAATATAGCAGAAAAAAAAAAAAGGCTCCCATTCCTATGATGGTATATGTGCAACTTTAAAGGCATCAAGCTCAACAGAATAAGATACTTTTGTCACTTAATGCCAAAATTCATACACTTCTCCACTAATGTTTACTCCATACTGAGATTTAGAACCAGCTTATTCTATATCAGTGCAACTTTTTCACCTGAAAAAATATTAAAAAGTGTACTGAGACTTCTGAACTTCACAGAAAAATTGAAACTGTTTTCCAGCTGACACGTGAAAAGAATTCAGTAACACTTCCAAGAGTGGTGCTGGGTTTGTGGGGTTTTTTTGCTGTGCTCTAAGGCGAAAATTTTCTACCGTACCCATTAAACACTTACAAAATAACTGAAAGTATTATAAGGAGAAGGGGGGAAAACATTTGTTTTATTAGAGACAGTTATTTTTTCTTCCTAGTTAAAGCTCAATTTAAATGTGCTGCTTTATTTGAATAAAAAAGCCAATTTAATGGTAATGATCAGGGAAGAATTTTTATTTCTGACTGAAAGAATTATAGCTCATCTTTAATAGGAACAGTAAGTAAAAACAATTATTCATGCATGCTTGCCATCTCATTAGGCATTTGATGTAAAAAAACACTCCAATAAAAACTCTTAAGTAGTTTTGGTTTTTGGTTGATTTTTTTTTTTTTTTTTTTGCAAGGTTAGACTGAATAAGGTTCATTATTTCTATTAGGACTTTAAAATTTGATTATTCAATCAACCTTGTTCAACCCAGGAAGTCACTTATGGTCCATTAATTTAGTGATGCTCCTTGGTTTGTGCCATCTTTGTTTAAAGAAAAAAAAAATATTCTCATTAAAAACCCCAACTTCTTAGTCCCTTCCAGCTTCACTTTCTTCTGTGGCTTGCGTCACTCTTACAACAAACCTTGCATGCAGCAAAGGAGAAGAATCTTAAAGAATATTAGCAAGACAGAAGAGAGAGGGGATGCTTGTAGTTTATCTGAGGAAATATCAGTTTGGTCAAGGATAAATTAGTATTTTTTTTTTTCTCTGCATTTAAAAGCAACTTTTTTGTCATTTCTACTCTCTTTTAAGAGTTATCCTTTATGCTGACTTATTTATGCACACCTTGTCTGAAGAAGAGCTTACAATGAGATTCTAGGAATATTAGAAGAGTTCTTACCTACAAGTTCCCAAACTCTTTGTGATGGGTTAGTACAGGCCTAAAATCTTTATAAGCGCACACACATAAGCTTTACTTTACATAGCTGAAGTAGACGGTTCAGACACTTTCCTGCATGCTTGTTTTTTTCAAAGGTCCTCAAAGTGACTAATTCTTGCTACAGATGATAAAAAGTTCAGTGCTTAAATAATCTGGTAGAAATGTTCCAATGAGACTATGAAATGAAGAATTATGGATTATATAGCTTGACTTCAGTAGGCTGTGGTATATTAAGAGCAACATTTGAAATACCTGTTTATAGGTAGAATTTATGGTTATTTAATGTAGATTTATTGCAAGGGAAAGTGACAGCATAGTGCTAACAGTAGCAGAAATTTTAGGAGTTCCCCCCTTACAGTAGGAGGTCTGAGAGGAAACTGTAACCTGTTTTCATGTCTTGAGTTTAAAGCTGAGCCCTTCTACCATGGCAAGTAAATATGCTGAAGCTGCCAGCGTCTTTTGTTGATTCCCTGAAGTCTGTGATTGGAAAGGGATGCAGAAGTGAGGTAAATGAACTCTTGTGGTCGCTCTCCATTTGCCTGTTGTACACCTCTGGAGACCCTTAAATACAGTTTAATTCTTCTTGCACTGAAAGTAAGAGCTGAATAAATGGTCTAAAATCAAAATGCTGAGAAGTACGTAAGCTCTCACGTGGATCATAAGCACCATCAAAGATGCTGGGCTTGGAAAGACCTCAGCTATTATATTTTGCCATGCTGGATTGTTAAGTAAACTAAATAACTGAACAAAGTCTAAGTGTTAATAATTGACACTTTAAAGTAAACAGCTTTATCCAATTTAATGTTTTGCTCCTGGTTCTGTGGTGAAGAACCTGTACAAATTTATGCTCATGGATTTGGGCCTATTCAAGGTCCTGCTTGCCCCTGGAGGGCAAGGGCTGATCTTCAAGGATAGCCTCTTCAGAGCACAAGAGTGGTTGATCACAGTGTGTGAAAAGTCAGACAAGAGTGGCAGGAAAAACTAGCTGGGATGAATATGGAGTTTCTGAGCTCAGACACATAAAAGACATACAGTAGGTAGAGGTGGGCTTCTCTGTAAAAGGAAAAGCTGATGAAAATGTGGGCCCATTGTTACATGGGGCAGGGTAACTATTGTCCAAAGACATGGGGATGGTGACAATGCGCTTTTGCTTCAGTTTTCACTGGTAAGGTCTACCCTCAAGGCACAAAGTCCCTGAGTCTGTAGTCCATGGTGCCAGAAAAAATGCACCGAAAGCAGCTGCCTGGTGTCTTGCTGTCTATCATCTTACAAAGATTAGGACTTCATTTCTTATGCCTGAAAGAAAGGCATGATATACAGGCAGGTCAGCCTCCCCCCTAGACACTGGGAAGCATCTGAATGTACCCTGACTTCAGCAAGACCTTTGCCACAGTATCCCACAGTATCCAAGAGTTTCCTTATCATGAGATTGGTGAGGTCTGGTTTGGACAGCTGAATGAGAAGGTGGGTGAGAAGGGAGCAGAGGTTCAAAGGGCTGTGATTAGTAGTGCAAAGTCCAGCTAGCAGACAGTAACCAGTGGTGTCTGTTTCATTACAGTTTACTGTCCTCATTGACAGCCTAAATGGTGGGACAGAAGACTCTCCCTATTTGTGGATGACACCAGTTTGAGGGGAGAAGAGTGAGCTCAAGGGCAGTATTGTTGTTGAGAGGGACCTAAAAAATGAGCTGATGGGAATCCCACAGGGCTCCCCAACGTCCAAGGCAAAGTCTGGCATCCGGGATGGAAAACAGGCTGGGGCCTCCCTGCAGTGGGACAGGCCTGGGCCAACAGCCAGGAAGACCTCTGCAGAAAAGGTCCTAGGGGCCTTGGGAGGCAGCAAGTCGCCAGGAGGCAGGAGTGGTGAAGAAGGAAAAGTTATTTTGATTTCTTGGATTTTTAATCCTACCTTGCTTTCTTTTTTTATTTGTATACCACTAAATTAACTAAAGTGTAGTGCACACACTTTAGACATGATTGAGATGCTGGTATCTCCCTATTTTTGCATGTGAATATATATGCCAAAATTTTAATCATCAACCATGAGAAAACTACATGAATAGAATGAAATATGCCACAGACTCGCTGTGAACAAGACATTCTTGATCTTTGTGCTGTTGTTGACAATGAGGCCTGTGTTTTGTTGAGAATTAATGGGCTTAAAATAAAATAATAAAAAAAAACTTGCACTTGCTTGATGTTGGTGCCTTCCTGCAGTTACAACTGAAGTGTTTTCTGTGCCAAAGAATCAAACTTGACATAAGTAGCAAGACTGCAACAGTCTTCACTTTGCTTATTCAATGTGTTTTGGCCGTGGTCTTAACAAAACACTGTTAGGAATGACAAAGAGTTTCTCATGATTAAATCTAAAGCAGAAGATTGCAGTTTGTCTTTGTTCTCTGCATTGAGGAATGTTGTCGGTATAGACAAGTCAAACTTTCTGAATGTTTGGTATATATTATAAAAAGCATTGTAGTTCAACACTCATGCCAGTCTTAGTCATACTTGATGGATTTGGCTTATGACCAGTAGTGCACAAGCAGTTGGGTAGCTCTAAACATGGCTTAGTATGAAGACACAGTAGAAAAATTCTTGCCAGAACTATGCAAATAGTAGGCTCCTGTCCAGATCAAATTAAAGTATAGTTTACAGACTTTATCAAGCTTTGGGATGCCCTGTCTCCTTTGTTCCTTTTTCAGGAGGCAGCTTCAGGTGGCTTAATGCTGTGCTTAGGTGTGCAGGTTTTATGCAATGTTTGGGTTTCATACCAGAGCAAAAGCTGGTGTACTGCTTCTTTTAGGGCATCCTGTTAATATTGTCTGTCTGACTAAAAGGGGCATAATTCAGCATTCCTTTGTTCTTCTACACATCATCTTTTTTATTAGAAAAATACTATAGCTCACCTTTTCCATGTTTGCCGCTAACTATCTTGATGTTACAGTACTGCCTCTTACTTTGTCAGTATCCATCTAGGCCAGACAAGGAAGTTGCTGATTGAAGTTACTTCTCCAAGCACAGTTTGCATCTGCTATTAGATCATTAGAAAGCAGAAGCAGATTAAAACTTCTTTCATGTCACCTTCTTTGGAAAACTAAACAAAGAATAATAAAAAAAAAAAGAGTAGAGTTTGTGAAACCACAAATGTAAGTGGCTACAGATGTGATTTCAAAACTGCTGTGGAGAACATGATTGTGCTACTCAAAGGTGGGAGTTTAACAAACTATGCTGGGTTGATCCTGGCCAAGAAAGCCATTCCATCACTCCTCAGCTGGACAGGGGAGACAAAACGTTACAAAAGGCTCGTGGATCAAGATAAGAACAGGGAGAGATCACTCACCAATTACCATCACAGGCAAGACAGACTCAGGGTAGGGAAAAATTAATTTATTACCAATCAAAACAGAGGAGGATAATAAGAAAACAAACACTAAATCTTAAAACACCTTTCTCCCCACGCCTCCCTTCTTCCCAGGCATAACTTTCCTCCTGGGTTTTGTCTGCCTCCTCCCCCCCAGCAGTGCAGGGAGACAGGGAATGGGTGTTGTGGTCAGTTCATCACAAGTCTCTGCTGATTCCTCCTCCTCAGGGGAGGATTCCTCACACACTTCCCCTTCTCCAGCCTGGGGTCCCTCCCACAGGAGACAGTCCTCCATGAATTTCTCCAATGTGAGTCCTTGCCATGAGCTGCAGATCTTCATGACCTGCACCAGACCTTGGTGTCTGCACAGCTGTTTCTCCCACAGAATCTCACTTTTACCTCTGGCTGCTGTTGCACAGCAGTTTTTTTCTTTTCCCTTCTTAACTAGGTGACCCACTGTCACTGATGGGCTCAGCCTTTGCCAATAGCAGGTCTGTTATGGAGCCAGGTGGCATTGGCTCTGTCAGTCATGGGGAAGCTTCTGGCTGCTTCTCACAGAAGCCACCACTGTAAGCTTCCCCCACTACCAAACCCTTGCCAGGCAAACCCAATACACAAACTGATTGATAGTACTGCAAGCACTGATGCTCCAAGGACTTTACAATGCAGGTCAACAGCTTGTCTGCGGTTCAGCAATTATATCTTTCTTGCATTCACCAGTTTTTTTGGCTGTCTTAAATGACAAGATAGTAAGGGTTTTCTTGCTTCTAAACAGCCTAGTACTTATGAGCACATAGATGCTGCTGAGGAGGATGACCAATCACATGATGTTATAACAGCAATGATTGAAAACAAATCTGTTTGTGAAATAGTACGAGGACAGTGTAAACCTCATGAAGCTTTTAAAATTAAACCATGTATAGTGCATGCTTCATGGGAACAGTGCTTAAATAAAAACACTCAGTCCCCAGAACAGCAGGAGTATTTCATCTGTTGTTGTTCTTTAGACAGAAGATCAATAAATGTGAGTAACTTGAACAACTTAATACCTTTTGATGCCCACTGTTGGGGAGTCAGAGAATTGACTTTGCATTGAGAGAATAGCTGAAGTTGATAGCTGTCTTTATTCATTACTGGTGTCAGTGGACAGCACTTAGGTAGATGCGTTTGGGAAATAATGATGATTTTTTTACAACCATGCCCACCTTCAGAGTCAAGGCTCTAGACCTCACCTAGCTCAAGTGTGTCTGATACGCAAAAGAGTTGTCCCAAATTGCTTCTTGGAGTTAGAGTAAACAATGGAACACCTTTTTTACGATCAATACCTTTCTTCAGCAACAGTTCAGACACAAAATAGAACCTATTAAGTACACATGAAAATAAATTAGTAGCATATCTTCATACTTGTAAAACTGACCTTTCTAGTAGAATGTCATTCCAGGGAAGCATCCATTTGTGGCTTGGTACCACAAATTCACCTGCCTATGGTATTTTTATTTCTTTATGTGGGATTTTGATTTAAAAAAAAAAGAAAAAAAAAGAGTACTTTGATGTTATTGTTCCAGTTTTCATTGGGAGCTGCTAAATATTTAGCATTTTTGAAATTTTGGTCTACAAAGGCAGTACTGTGAAAGAGAATCAGTGTTATGCTGATGTAGAGTATTTCTTACTGCCTTTGTAATATCCTGTGCAGCACAATTAATGGTTAACCCATTTTAAAAAAATATATTAGTATCTTACAGTCTCAATCCTATTATAATACTTGTTAACATGTTTTTGATAGGGGTCGATTCATATAGAATGGAGTCAATTAGCATACGATGTAATGACAAATCCCCTTCTGCCCTATACATTTGGGATATTATACAGTGTTGTAGCAATTTTTTTTATCTTATACAGTGAACTAGTAGTTTTTAATTGGAGTGAGGGACACACTAGGGAAAACAACAAAGGAACTGTTGTTCTGAATAAAAACTTTAATAAAAAGTCAAAAATTAAAAATATCAATTACATTTCAGTCTCACTGGCAAATCTCCTAACTCAGCAAGACTCCTAACAAGAAGCTGAAGTTGTTTGTTCAATTACATACCTTCAAAAATCACTCATTTGTGATTATGCATGCAGTTAATTATTATTTCTTTGTTGTGTGTTCCCTCACTGTGCTTGTAGATGTAGTTTTGAAGCGAATGGGAATCCTTCTTTACTGAATTCCACCATAATTTTGCCACTGGCTTTAGTGAGGAAGTGTGTAGTGGTTTTACCCAAAAAAAAAAAGCACAACTGTCAAATATGATCAGTGAGATTTCTCTTTGAATTTTGCTAGGATGTATACACCTCTATCTGTACAAGGGTTGTAAAAACAGAGTCTGTATTTTCACCTTAAGTCCAGTGATAATGGTGATCTACCTAACAGAAATGCACGTGAACAAAGTGATATTATTGCTGAAATGACAGTAAATTATGACATTGATAAGTTAAATTCATAATCCAAAATACATCAAGGAGGGACAGAAGAAAGTATCATTGTCTTCATAGACAAAAAAAGTAGAAAATAGTGTCCAGTACTAAATCTATAGAAAATAACTTTTAATTCTAGTGAGAGTTAACAATAATTAATATCAGTGATATTCATATGACTTAATAGGGAATAATGCTGGTCATTTGATGATGTGCTTTTTTTTCTTGGAAGACTGTGCTTTTATAAAAAGTAGGCTGTAGTTTAAAACAAAATTCTAATGCTCAAATTACTATAAGGTATTTTGGTATACTGGAAGTGAGCAAGGCAATATGTACAATCTATTTAATTAATAAGGTAATATGTACAATCTATTTAATTACTAACTGACATGTATAGGCGGTTTTTTGTTCGTCTAATGCTTGCTACCTTGAAAATACAGCACTTTGTAAATGATTTATCAGAACAAATTGTGCTGTGGCTCTTTCAAAGTTAATCCTTCCAACTGCCAAATTCCCTATGCCTGTTGCATGTGGTGTTAAAAATAATATGAAATATTAACCTTTCTTAGAAAATTCATACATTTAAGTCTAAGATTTATATTACAAAAGCATTTTAATATTCCCATATGCAGAGGAAAATAAATAAAAAAAGTCATCATAGAAAAATATTTCTGAGGAACTAAGTCATTTGCCCATCAAACTAATTTTGGAATATGGAGGTAGTCATCAGTAGATTGCTTAGTAGGTAGCATTTGGATATTCTTAGTTGCATTCAAATGAAAAAGAGTCATTATGTCAACTTAAGTGACATCAGGTTTTTATTTGACAGAAAAAACTTTGGTTGTTTTTAACGTGGAAATTTGACACATCCTACTTTTGCATAAAAACCCACAAAAACCCTAATCCTGAAATCAGATTTAGACGTAACATTAGAATGGCATCTATTGTTTATCAGCTATTGTTGAAGTTTAGCTATATACACTATTCTGGAGTTGTGCATATACAAAGAAATGTTATTAATTATGTCACGGCTTCAGATCATACAAAGTCCTTTTAAATGCCATGTGAGCATAGATTTTTTTTTTCACTCTTTTAGAAAGAAGTATAGCATCTAATAGTAGCCTAATTTATAAGAAAAGACCATAAAACTATGAAGGGCTCATGTTATTTTAGGGTAGCTGCATTTGGTGCATTGTTGGACTATATTTATTTGGTGTTCTTATGGTTATATCTGTGCTTATAAGAATACTGTAATCCTTTGGTGGAATTACTTTCAGAGATATTTATAAGGCAAGAAAGTAGCATTACTTATTCATTTCTGCACATAAACACACTGAAATATAACAAAAAGTAAATGCAAATGAAAGTATTTAGAAGTCCAATATTTCCTACTCTTTTTTTGCTCTCTAGAAGTTCTGGGTCACTGATCGCTGGAAGACAAAAAAATATAAAAAATTATCACATTAGAAGTTATCATGTGGTATTAGTGATTTTTGCTGAACTTCTGGTGAGGAACAGCTTAAAAAGGGGTAAGTCGCACTTGAGAAACTAAATAGCTTGGCTATGGCTAATTAACGTCAATTATAGCAAAAAAAAAAAAAAAAGTGGATTCTGTAATAAAAGTGTGGATAAGAGTAGTAAATTCTATGGACTACAAGATATTAATCTGAGAAATCACAGGAAATTTTATATAATAAGCCTGTTACTTATTCCTGTTACTCTAACAGGAATATATGCCTTTCTGTTAAAACGATTTCTGTCTTACCACCTTCTCCAATGCACTTGAAAAGCCCCCTGACTTTCTAATAGGCTTATCCTGTATGTTTTAAAGGACTAAGAAAACTGCCTTTATTTTTCCTGAAAATTTTACACCCTGAAAGAATAACACAGAAGTGTTTAACCTCCTCCAAGGAAGCTGTCATTTTTTTTTTCCCTAGAAGCAAGGTATTTCTTCATGCATTTATGTTTAAAAGGAAACTTACAACGGCAGCAGAAAGAGCATCTGATGCATGAGGAAAAGAAAAAATAATCAATAAAAGAGAAGATAAACTAGATAAACCTGATGCTCAGTGAAACATTGTTCTAAATTGTCTGCAGAGCTCAGAAGAGTCATGAAAGCCTTGTATTAGCCTATTCTTATTGAATATGAAATGTTACTTGTTGGAGTCACATTTAAGCTGTGCACACTACATAAAATCTGCTGTGACCTTATTTATTTTGCTTAAGATTTATTTGAAGACCAGTCTAGGAAGTACTAAAATTGTAAAAGCATATTTGCCTTTGTTATGTATGAAGAGCCTACTGGGTGAAATCCCTGCATACAAAGGAAAAAAACAATGCTTCATGTGCTACCCATAGGACCTACAGAGTCTTTGCATAACTGTCCAGAGGAGGACTCGCCACACTGAATTGCTTCTAATGTTGACTAGACATCTAGTATGCATTTGTGTATAGCCCACTTCAAAGGAAAGTGAGAGGATGAGAGCTGTCGGGTTTTTCACAAAGATCTACAGCCTGGTTCAGCTGGTTCCCACATAAAGAAATAAATTTATTAATTTGTTTTGTTTGTCTTCTCTAAGTGACTATTTCTCCTCCTAAAAAGCTAATTTTCCTGCTTTATTCTCTGGTGAAAGCTGCCTGTCTCCTTCTTTCAGACTAAAAGCTTTTCAATCAATCAGCTTTGGAGAGTTTGCTTTCAGAAATGTATTATATAATTCCAAATGACAGTTATGATGCCGAGTATGGACATTACCTCCCACTTAGAGTGAAAATACTTGCTCTCTTACTGCCATAGCTGAAAAATCACTGAGTGCTTTTCAGGTTTAGCTGATCTGTGATAATTTGTGGGAAAACCAATTTTTCTCCTCACAGTAATATCCTCATGAGGAGTTCTTTAGGACAAATTAAACCAGCCCTTATTTTTTATTTTTCCTGAAAACTTTTTAAATAAAATATTATGGCGATAATGAGTACAATTGAAAGAAAAAAAAAAAAAAGAAAAAGAAAAAGAAACCTACTTAAAAAGTAAGCTTGCATGAAATTCTTTTTCCTGTTGTTTTGTATTTCTGAGTAGATAGATTGAAGAAATGTATTTTGGCAGATAGAAGTAGAAGGTAAGGCCTGAAGAAGTGAACTCTTGACTCAGAATCAAAACACAGGCTGTTTTCTAGCTTTCATCTTGGAATTAGCAACAGGCTAAAAGGAAGAAATCATGGATAAATATGTTTAACATTGCTTCTGTTTCTAAAAAATTAGCATATTTTCTGTTTCTAAAAAATTAGCATATTCATTAAAAATTTATCAATTTGCTTAGATGCTTTATTTGATGAATTTTTGACATAGACCTTCAATTTCCCATCTGCATTGTAGCCATGTGGTATTTGTTTTGAATTTGCCATGATTCTGCAGTGCCAGTGTGGCAGATATTTCATGCAGTAAGAGATCACTGGAGTCCTTACAATGCAAGTTAATGCTGATTATTTTTTTTTAAGAGCTAACTAATAATATTTCATAATAATCTTACAAAAAAATTCTACAATTTTCTGTTCCTTGAGGATTACAAAAATTGCTTCACTATTGCTCTACTATATAGAACATTTTTTTTTTCCCTTGCATCAGTGCACACTAAGGAGAAAATATGACACAATGTGTACACCTTTAAAGTCATGAAAAAGGGGATCCAACATCTTCAAAGCTGAACTTCATATCTTGTTTATACTTATTCTTAAAGCAGTGCACACACAAAAAAGAAAAACCTAAAACCAGCCAATAAGCATTAGTAAATCAGCCTCTTCGATTCTATTTTCTGTTTTAAAGTAAGGGAGGAAAAAATGACATCAAGTACATAAACACTACCAGATAGCATGAAAGTTTAGTTTTTTCAAGATATTTTTTCTGGTATGCAGCAGTGAAGAAAACTGAAAACATGAAATGCTTACTATCTGAAATTATTGCAGGGTAAATTCCTCTATATAAGTTGAAAAATTTAGATTGGTCATGTAAAGCATACAAATAAAATGGAAATGGATTGTTTTACTCAAACAATATCACTACATGTCAGCAACTAAAAAAAACAAAAAAAAAAACCAAGAGAAAAAGCCCAACATTTATTTGAATAGGAAATGTCTGTACAGTGATTGTATAGACTTCTGATATATGGTAGCTTCTATTGCAAGTGTGTGTTTAAGGATAAGCATTTTATTTAAAATGTACTCAAATAACTTGTGGAAGTGACTGAAACATAGTTACAAAGAATTGACTTAACAGTCTGAACTGAAGGGTATTGTTCAAGACAGTCTTCATAAACTATATGTATTTTAGTATTTCTCTGTCAGTTCTGTTTTCTGCTCTGATAAAAACTTTTCTTCCTGCTCTCTGGTAATGTTATGTAGCCTATGCAAATAGTTGTTAGATATCCACTAGAAGGAAATGAAGTACTGTTGCCACTTGTAATGTAGTTTACTTTTTCTGTTGAGAGGCTTGCAGCATTACCACCCACATAGGGTAATGATCCAGTACTTCAGACATAAACTGTGCCATTAACTTTCAAAGGATCTATAACAGGAGGCTAGGCATGGCATCCCATTTTAGATTCAGTCTTACTGTATTTTTTAATGGTGCTGTCTATCATCTGTAGTATTTCAAGTGTTGCGTGTAGGGCTTTTCCATGCAGCTAAGAACCACATGCATATTCAGAGAAAATGAAAAAATGTAACTGATTTTGGGAAATTAGATCAATACATTTGAGATCTCTGAGGCTGAGGGTAGTGCATGCACTACAGTCCACACTACCAATGAGACACACAACAGATCATAATGTGCATAAGTTCAGTGTCCAATTTGACAGGAAATAAAATACAAGAATATGAATGTACAAGTGTATGTATTTTGTTACAGGTTTCCTTAAGCCAGATCTTGGCAAAAAAGGATTTCTACTATGAACACAGAACAGTCTTTGGTAAGCCCTTTCTTAATTTAGCAAAACTGTATTATCAAATAGGAGTTGTATCCCCAGGAATTGCTCTGATAAAGGTGACCCCAGAATCTGGAAGATTATCAACTTTCAATTTAAACATATTTAAAGCAAGGATGACTGACTAAGTATATCTCTGAATGACTAAGATGTCTCTGATAGCATTAGGAAAATAGAGTGAGTGTGCATGTGTGTGCAACAGACTCTTTCCTTTTCTCATGCAAATAGAGTGAGAAGAATTGTGTCTGTTCTTAAGTTTTGTGGTGAGTGGAGGCAAGGACCCTGGTGTTGAGTTTGGACCTGCTTACTTTCTTTCCTCTCCTTTTTTCTTCTGTGTCTTGTTCCTCTCTCTGCTGTTGCTGTGTGCAGACCCCGTAAGTAACAGCTTGCACTGATTCTTGTTGGAGTCTTTAGAGATTGACGTGTTAACGACAAGGGGCTCTGGGGCTCTTAACCCAGAAGCTCTGTCTGGGGCAGTCCCAGCAGGGAAGAAAAGATTGCTGTCAGTCCTGGGCTGAGTCAGGAGAGCAGTAATTCTTCTGCTGGGAACAAAAGAGATGTTCTGGAGAGACATTAGTTTGGAAATCCCATTCAGAGCAGGATCGTCTGGTGCAGGGAGTTGTCCACTAGAGGAGACTGCCTAGAAGGAGAATTGCATGATACCTTCCCATTCAGCTGATGTAGCCTTTGGTCTGCTTCAGCTAGGATGTGTGTGAGTTGTTGCATTGCAGGAGAACAAATGGGGAGCTCTGCATTGTGGAAGGCAAAGGCCTTCTCTGGATTATCTTTTCTTGACTGGAACTGTCAACAAGATAGTCCTTTTAATATCTATAAATTAATGAACAGTAATGATTATTATGTAATGCTGCTGTTAAACTATCTTGCTTTTTGCTAGGGTACATGATGATGTATAGCAGGATAAAATATGTTAAACACATCTCAATGTAACTATTACAAAGTGGTAACTTTGAGGATTCAAAAGGTCAGAGTTCAAAACAAGTGGTGTGGTTTTGATATTACATTGCACTTCAACTTTGTATGCTTGTAAGCTGTATGCTACAGCATCTTACAAAAGAACAATTGTTTTGAGAAACTTCAGGGTGAAGAGAAATAATAATGATTCATATAAGGATTTAGTGTCACAGGACGTAGTTAAAAGCCCACTGAACATTCTAAACTCTGAAACTTTGCATCCCTCAAGCTACAGCTGCACCAAGAGGGTTGTGCATTCCTGCAACATGGCAATGTTATTTCTTTGTATAAATGACTGTAGCATGCTTAGCCTGACCTCTTTTGGTCTTCACAGCTCCAGTAAATCAGAACCTTACTCATCTGCACAATTTGATGACAATTCTCTATAGCTGTCCATCCAGAAACAAGAAAAAAGGAATTCTCTGGGGCACTAACATTCACTTTTGAAGAGTTGCCTTGTGAGAAAAGAGGAAGATAGAGAAGTCCAGACCAGGACTCAGTGTCGTACAGGAAAGGCATCATAAATGGCTCAGAAACATCTCAGTATATACCATCACAATTAAAATTGCAGTAAAAGAGAGCTTTAGCAGAAGTTACTTGTATTTTTCTGTAAACAAGTGTGTGAGTGTATATGAGTCTTTGTATAGATGTCAATAGAATACTCAATCTTCTGAAAAACATTAAGCTATTGAATGTGTCCTATTCTGAGGTCACAAGAGGCTAGCTCTCCCTTATCAGAAACTCCTGATTCACTGTATGTGCATCACTGGAAGGGAACACTGTTCATAAACAGAAACTGAGAGTAAAACTTCCTCTTACCATCTTCTTCATTTTCAGGAGTTACTTAACTAGGCAACTGAACTGTCATTTCCTAAAATGATACTTCATATTTGCTGTGGGATGTTCACAGGGCATTTCTGCTGCCATGCAACATCACACCCATAGAGGGTGAAGTAAGATTAGAAATAATATTTTGTACCAACACAGTGATTTTCACTCAGCATCACAAACACGAATATTGTACTAAATGGGTTAAACCTAAAGGAGTAGCTGCAGTAAAGCTTGGTGAAGTGTTGATTGCTACATGCTTGCAGAAACTTGAATGTCATTTAGTGCTCTGTCATGCACAATTGAAACAAGAAAGACAGTTATTTTAATAGTAATTTAAATACCTTTTCCTGTACTACACTCAGTCCTACTCTGGATTTCTGTATCTCAGCCTTAAAAGGCAACTCTTCAAAATGAATGTTAGTGCCTGAGCCATCTTCTTTTCTTCACTAGCTTATTTCTGTTTTACTGAGCCTCTGAGTTTCTGATGCACCACATTCTCATGGCATGTAATAAAAAACTTGGTTAGCTTCATGTATTCAATCCCAGAGTATTGATACCTTCAAGTGTTTAAGGATTCACCAAATTACCCTCTTTCCCCTTTTCACTATAATTTTTCAAATAGTGAGAATAGCTGCCCTCAATGTCTATTATATATCTTTCTTCTGTTCTTTGTGTCCAACACAGCTACTGTTTGACTTCTAAAAAACTTCTTTATGTTTATTATATGCATATCTGGCCACTTCTTGCTTAAAGTTTCTCTCCATTCTTCATGACCAAAGCAGTGTCTTGAAGTTGGGAAACATGATCTTAAGATGAAAGGGGAAAACTGGGGGATAAATTTAAAAGAAGCAATGGAGAAACAGACTTGTCTCTGTTTAAAATAAATGTTTATACTAATCAGAGGTCAGACATGAATCCATATTGTAAGAATGCTGAATATTCTGTATATTAATTAGAAAAAAGTAGAGATACCTGATGATACATACATTCATTGAACAGAATTCCAGCTGAAAACACTGAGGAGTGTATCATGTGAAACAGAACAACCTGAAATATTTACTGGCTAAGAAGGGTAAATCATAGAATCATAGAACGGTTTGGGTTGGAACGGACCTTAAAGCTGATCTAGTTCCAATCCCCATGCCATGGACAGGGATATCTTCCATTAGAGGTTGAGGTTGCTTGAAACCCAGCCCAGCCTGGCCTCCAACACTTCCAGAGCTGGGCAACATGTCCCAGTGCCTCACCACTCTCATAGTGAAGAATTTCTTCCGAATATCTAATCTAAATTTATTCTCTTGCCTTTTAAAGCCATTACCCCTTGTCCCATTAGAACTAGCCAACTGAACTGTCTATTCCTGAAATGAACCTTCATATCTGCTGTGGGAAGTTCACGGGGGATTTCTGCTGCCATGCCGCATCACTCTCACAGAAAGCAAAGTAAGACCAATTCATTCAGCCTGCCTTCAGAGGAGATGTGCTCAGGCCCTCTGATCATCTTTGAGGCCTCCTCTGAACTTGCTCCAACAGGTCCATGTCCTTCGTAACATTGGGAGCCCCAGAGCTGAACACGGTACTGCAGATGGGGTCTCACAAGAGTGGAGTAAAGGGACAGAATCACCTCCCTTGACTTGCTGCCCATGCTCCTGTTGATGCAGCCCAGCATATGGTTGGCTTTCTGGGCTGTGAGTGTACACTGCTGTCTCATGTTGAGCTTCTCTTCAACCAGCACACCCAAGTCCTTCTCCTAAAGGCTTCTCTCAACCCATACTCCCCCAATGGTGTATTTTTACTTGGGGTTGACCCGACCTAGGTGCCAGACCTTTCACTTGGCCTTGTTGAATTTCATGCCGTTTGCACCAGCCCACATTTCCAGCCTGTCAAGGTCCCTCTGAATGGCATCCTTTCCCTTCAGCGTCTGAACCACACCACGCATTTTGTCATCAGCAAACTTGCTGAGGGTGCATTCAATCACACTGTCCATGGTGCCAACAAAGATGTTGAGCAGCTTTTCCAAATGCCAACCCCTGAGGAACTCCAGTCATCACTGATCTCCACTTAGACATCAAGCCATTGACTGCAAATCTTTTAGTTCAACCATCCGGTCAATCCCTTATCCACCAAGTGGTCCATTAATCAAATTTATGTCCCAACAGTTTAGAGTCAAGGACTTTGTGCAAGACAGTGTCAAATACATTGAACAAATCCAGGTTAGTTGCTCTTCTCTTATCCACTGATGTTGTGGCCCCATTGTGGAATGCCACCAAATTTGTAGCACAGCTTGCCCTCAGTGAAAGTGAGGTTGTTACCAATAATCTCCTCCTTTTCCATGTGCCTTGGTATAGTTTCCAGGAGGATCTGCTCTATAATCTTGTAATATCTGAGGTGAGATTTATTGGCCTGTAGTTCCCCAGGTCTTCCTTCTTTCCCTGTTTCAAAAATGGAGTTATATTCCTCTTTTTCTAGTAAATGGAAACTTTACTAGGTTGCCACAGTTTCTCAAATAGGATGGATAGTGGCTTAGCCATTTCATCACAGGCCCCTCAGGGCCTGTGGATGTATCTCATCAAGTCCCATGAACTTATGAATGTAAATGTTTCCTTTTTAAGAAACATTTAGTCCATTTAAGCACTTTCTAGTTCTATTTTCTGCCTTTACTTCCCCATGCTTGGCCTGAATTAAAGTAATTATTATGGTGATATGGTAAAATAAAGGAGAAAACAAATGAAGGTATAGAAATGCCATCTCTGAGTGCTTTACATTTTCAACACATTCACAATACACTAATTATACTGAGAAGTCCTTTTATCCTCATTTCATACATGAAAAGCTAAAAACAAAGAGATGGAAACTCAGGTGGAGAACACTTTTACAGTGTAACAATTTCAAGTGATTTTATGGAAATCTAAAAAAACTTAATCTTTGATAATCTAGATGTATGCGATTTACCAGGGAAAAACAAGGTGCCTGCAGCACAGCAAGTTACTTGTGTCTCAGTCTGCCCACTTAACAAATAGAACATATTTTTCTTCTGAAATTAAGGCGCTTGTTTTTTCATGACTACTGAATATAAAGAATAATGTAAAACTGAAATCCAACAAGAAACTTTTCTAGGAAGATTTCTAGCCTGAAACTACTTCTAAATAAAGAATACTTACACATAGGTTTTTTCCTAACAGTAGAAAGTAAATAATTTCTGTAAATCAGAGATATAAAATTTTAGAACAACAGTTCAGCAAGTAAAAGTCATGAGAAAACATAAGAATTCTGCACCTGCATTTTAATACAAAACACAGTGAAATCAGAAACTTGCTGCTGAAGTATATGTCTTCATATTAACTTGATCTTGTGTGCTGATAACAAGTATACTTTCGTGTCTCCATTCTGTAATTCAAATGACTGCATTTTAAATTAGGCAGCCATGTATGGCATTTTTTTATGAAAGAAAAAGTAAACAAATAGATTCTTACCAAGCATTGTATTTGAAATCAATTCTCTCAATTTAACTAGCATTAACAGACAAAGAAGAGTTGAATTTGCTGATTTCTCCCTGTAGCATAATTGTGTTCCATATGCATACCTTACTAGAACCGTAACTAGTTCTGAAGTAAAGTGCACTTTTCAGATATACTATACCTATTAAACTGGCTCTGACTGGGCTCAAAGTAAGGAGAATTCCGACTGCAAGGCTTGGAATTTAAAATTCCAAGAGATAGCTGCAGATTGTGCTGCACTGATGCTGATCCCCATCTGCCTATTTTTCCACTTATTGTATAACAAGTTTAATCTTCAAATCTAAGGATAGACAGTGGGTTGGCCCACAGGCAAATACAGGTGATTTGGCCACTCATACTTGCTGAGACAAGAAAGAAGGACAGGTCTGAAGGAAATATATTGATTAACAATGATCATTGTACTGACAGCAGGTTGGCAGCTTATGTGGCAAATCTGGAAGATAATTGCAGAGCTAGGACAGATGTGGGCTGAGCTGGCTTCTTACACAAAAAGTCAAGTTATATGTGGTGTTAGGAGCTGTCAGGTCAGAGCACATTGGGGTGATGTTGTGGATGTCCCCAAACGGGGCTGACCAGGTCTTTGTAGCAGATAGCACCTTGCCACAATGGTGATCTGATCCTAATTTCTTCATGCACTGAAGTGAGGGGCTCTTCTAGCCAGAACCTGTTGTTACTGGGCAGGGAGCTGAGCTGTCAGCTGAGCTGAGCTTTTGTGTTAGGCATTAATTCATTTGAATTTAATAAGAAACTGAATTTGTTGCTGAAAGCCTGGGGACTAGGAGAATAGGAAAAAGCCAAAGACAGGATGTGTGCAGGGCACAGGAAGATGGTCTGTGTGTATCAAGCAGGGGAACTATACCAGCCTGCTGATAATTTTTCACCATTGGCCTGGAGGAGGACCCTTGCAACATGACCGCTTTACTCTGTAAGGGAGGTAGGAAGGAGAAGGATGAGTTTGCACCTGAGTGGGCAATGTATGAATGTCAAGGTGTGCAACCTGGGAATGCCTGTTTGTTCCATTGTGCATAAGATCTTTCTGGATGGCTAGGCTTTAAAGAGTGGAAAATCCTGTGGGTTGTCAGCTTGACTCAATGTGATGAAGTCTTGAGTCTGTCATATATATTCTAGTACTTAAGAGTATGTAGAATATCCACTTTTCTTTGCTGGTTTCCTTGGATAATGCACATCTAGCTGACAGAAAAATCAGGCTCTTTAGGAAAGGCAGGCCAGGCAGACATGGAGGGGGTGTAGTTAGTTATGTCAATGATAGACTGGAGAGTATGGAACTCTGTCTTGAGATGGGTGATGGGCCAACAGAGACCATGTGAGTTAAGGTCAAAGGAAGAACTGTGATGGACGTTGCAGCAGGGATCTGTTACAGGCCACCCAATCAGGAAGACTGTGTGGATGAAGCTCTCTATAGACAGACAGGAGCAGCCTCACGCTCACAGGCGTTTGTCCTCAGGGGGGACTTCAACCACCCTGATACCTGTTGGAGGGATGGTACACCTTGGCAGAAGCAATCCAGGAGGTTTCTTGATTATGTGGAAGACAATTTCCTTCTGCAAGTAACAGACGCACCAACAAGGAGAGATGCCATGCTTGACCTCATGCTCCATCCCTGGCAGTGTTCAAGGTCAGGTTGGACAGGGTTTTGGGTGACATGGTTCAGTGTGAGGTGTCCCTGCCTGTGACAGGGGGGTTGGAACTAGATGATCTTCAAGTCCTTTCCAACCCTACCCAGCCTATGATTCTGTGAGAGTTTGTAGACCTTTGCCTTTGCATGTTCCATCTATCTGGTACCTTCCGCAAAGGCTCACATGGTTTCTATGGCTCTTCTATTGACATGCTTTAATGCTCACCTGATCCGCCTCACTTGACACTCAACGCAAGACTCTTCAAAGAATCAGTGACCTTGTGACAGTCTCCATCAAAATAGGAATTCTTTGTTAAATCTAATCAAAGCTGAGACATTGATCCATCCTGCTGTTACCACATACAAGAAAAAGGGGTTAGAAGCATGCAGTCTTCAGGGTGATCGAACCAGTATTTTTTCACAAGCAATGATGCAACTCTAAAAAGAGAAGGAAAGGTAGAAGAAATTTTAGTGGCAAAGATAACTTGAAAAATGGGTATCAAAAACAAAGTAAGAATTTCTACTTGAAAATAAGTGTATGTGGAACACCTGGAATAAAATAAGAATCTGTGAAATGGCTGAATCAATGATTTTTAAGTAAGATAACAAAAGGAGCTGACTCTGGAGGGTTTTATAGCTAATAACTGCTAATGTTTGATATGCTTAGGATTGTGTTTATAATTTAAAATTCATTTTTACAATTATAGGAACAATTTGGATTATGAGTTCTAAATGCGTGCAGATATTGCGTTGTTTGACCTCCTACATAATTTCTAAACTGATTTGAGATGTTAACTATATTCAGTTAGGTGGTTTTAACTGATTTTGAAAATGTTTTCAGTTAATTTCAACAACTGCTTCTAAACTTTTTTTTTTTTTTTTGATTTTCCATTCAGCTGGAAAAAAGAAATATCTGAGGCAAATTCCTGAGTTTGATACAGGTTTCATTCACATCATTGCCCAATTATTTCAAATGTTATTTGTATTGTTTTAGCTACATTCATTGAAGTATGTAGGGTCATTCTGGGTTTGTAATTATTTTTGAGAGATAAGAGATATGTCCTAGTAATAAATTGCAATCAGTAGCAGTCTATTCTAATTTTCACTTTGCTACTGTAGGAAACCTGAACTCATGTAGCGAAGTGTATACTATAATTGAACATATACCTTACAGTCCCTCCAGTGAGCAGCTTCTTTTGTTTATCCCCATTTTGTGGACATTCTGAGATGTGAGGTGTATGTGCTGGGTCTTGAGCTTAGATAGCTAGTAATACCAAGCTGTTACATAAAAAAAGAATCATAAACTACACTGTGGTGGGTTGAACTTGGCTGCACACCTGGTGTCCACGAAGCTGCTCTATCACTCCCCTCCTCAGCAGGATGGTTTGGGGAGAAAACAAGATGGAAAAAACCTCATAGATCAAGGTAAAGGCAGTTTAATAAAGCAAAGCCAAAGACTGGGTGCAGAAGCAAAAAAAAAAAAAAAAATTTAGTCTCCGCTTCCCATCGGCAGGTGATGTCCAGACACGTCCTGGGATGTGCTTCTATGATTCTGTATATGGCTTTGGTATATGTAGCAGTTGCTCCAGAAGATAAATGTCATAATAAAAAATGCCTCCGCCCATCCTTCTCCTTTCTTTTCACTTTTATTGCTGAGTATACATCGTATGGGTATAGAATATCACTTTGTTCAGTTTGGGTCAGGTGTCACCTGTGTCTCCACCCAAGATCTTGCCCACCCCCTATAAGCCTTTGCAGGTGAGGGAGGCAATGTTGGATATACAGCCTTGATGCTGCGCAAGCACTGCTCAGCAGTAGCCAAAATGCTGGTGTGTTAGAAACACCTTTCTAGTTACAAATACAAAGCACAGTGCTATCAGGAGTTCTATGAGGAAAATAACTGCATCTCAGCCAGGCCCAGTATATGTGCAGATGAAAACATGAGACCTTGTATGTAAATTACAAAACTTGTCCCTTCATAGGTGGACTGCACTTATTTATCCAGTGCCCAACTCTGCTACTCCTTTCGACAATGGCAATTTGCCTAATTCTAAATTAATGTATAAATTGCAACAACAAAATTCACTTAATCCCAGGCTAGGCTTTTGTGAACTCATTTAAATTGAAAAATATTGACTTTATTTCTAAGCTCCTTAATCACTTTTGAAATGTCCAGACCAAAAGCCATAAAAATGTTCAGTAGGATTCAGAATTCAAACCTATTCATAAACACAGTCTACAAATTAAAAATTAAATTCATAAATTGTCAGCCACAAACTGTAGTTTTTTATTTCAACTACCAAGGAGATAATGAGTCATTCTGAAATTATGTTGGCATTTATGTACACAACCTGTATGTCGCCTTAACATCCTGTTTTATACCATTCTTTCTGAACTGGGGATTTGTTGCTGTATGCACAGAGCTTCCTATACAGTTCATGCTGAACAACATACTGAGGAAAAGCCAGAAACTTTGCTATGCATTATTTTTTGCCTTTTTTTTTTTTTTTTTTTTTTTTTGCACTCAGGCATTACAAAGATTTCTGAAGAGTAACTGGACCAACCAAGCACAAAAAATTAGAATTAAACCAAATACCAGAAAACATTTCCCTTTAATGATATAAAATAACATTTATGGGAGTAAAGTGTATAATATCAGAAGGGAGACCCACAGAGCTTAGTTTTTTCACTGATTTATGTGCACAACCTAGAGGAGGTACCAAGTTGCTAGCATGATCAATAGATTTCCCCACTATTTTTTCATGTTCTTTACCTCTATCTATAGTTCGCCCATGAAGATATCTAATGTTATTCAGGTGGATTTATGTATTACTAAAATATAAACCTATGTTCCTTAGATGCAGATGAACATTCTTTTATGACATGCATGGCATCTTAACGAGTTTATCCCAGTGTGGTTCAATATTGTTCTTGTCAGACATACTTCAGGATTCCTAGATTTTTCAGTGTCCCTAAAAATCCTAATCAGATAACAAAAGTAAAAAACATTTATATGTACACCTTCCACACTCACTATCCTTCGAAGTATGTATTACCACAATTATTACTGTGTAATACATTTATATGTTTGAATTTTATTATTTTCAGGTTACAAAACTTTGAAGGCTTCGTTAAGATATGAGTTATGGCATAATGTTGGTAATTTATTGCATGTTCTTGTCAATAAGGAAAAGAATTATATTCTTCCAAAATGATTTTTTTAGCTGGCATTTAGAAAGCACAGTACAAGGTAACCAAATTAAGTAAACCATTTTATAAAATATTGTAGCAAGCAGTAATTAAACACACAAGACACTGCCTCTATATTCATAGAATCATAGAATCAGCTAGATTGGAAAACACCTTTCAGTTTATCAAGTCCAACTATTACCCCAGAACTGCCAAGACTACCACTAAGCCATATCTACATGTTTTTTTTAACACTCCCAGGGATGGTGATTCAGAAAGTTGTGTCTTTCTTTGCTTAAAGTTTTTTTTGCATGTCATAATATGCATGTCAAATACAGCACCTTTCAAGCTAGAGTCAAAGTTATATTGTACAGATATATAGGATAGGAATAGCATGTATATTTCTTTCTTGAAACTTGAGAGGAAATTCCTATCAGTATCTATGAGATTCTTTTCTTCCAGAAAGCCACAGGATGAGCTTAACCTGCTTCCTGAGTGACATGTACAGATCACTAAGCAGAGTTGCATAACTTTTAGGTGGAAGTTTGGCAGAAAGTTGCAACATTTGGGTGGAAAGTCTGGCAAATTGAAGCTTGATCAGCAGCAACCATGAAGAGGCAGCTTAAGCTTTTGCTATTTAAAAAGTGATTCAAGATTGGTTGAACTTTCCATTCTGAAAGATAATGAAGCTAAATGGGTGTGGTTGTACCTACTTTCCAAGCAGAAGCAGGACTTCAAGGTGTCTGCTGTCAGGTGTAGAGCTCATGGTGATGAATACATATAAGAATTCACCACAATAGGAAACCCAGATTTTCTTTCTTCACTGAATTTGCAGATGTACTGGTGTGCATGCATTTGACTCTATTTTTGTTATCTCTTTGGGGGTCTATATTGCAGAGGTATATAGGAGTTTAAATTATTAAGCACAGTTTTTAAAGTGGAGGTTGTGCCAAGAAACAAAAGTGTAAGGTGGCATGACACTTACTATGACATCTATGTTAGCTACGCTTTCCTGGAAACAAATAGGGCATAGCAGTGGAGACCCATGCACAATGCAGGCCTTTTCTTCAGTCATTCATTTGAATTTTTATATTTAAGGGTAGTTTCCTTTAAGTAACTGGATTCCCTGGATACCTTATAGAGCTGTTGTGCACTGTACTACAACGAAAAGCATGTGATTTTTCATGAAGCATGGTTGACTGGATAACTTCAAATGTCTTCTAGCCCCTTTGCTTTAAAACTAGATTTTAACCCTTAATTACAACATACCTTATCTATGTTTGTTTGATGCCCTGCTGAACTACATTTTAGCTTTTTCCTAATGTTTCCCTGTGAGTCCAATGTTTGACATTGAAGTAGAAATGTGGCAAGGAAGAAAATCATACATGACAGGGGTACGCAAAGATAGAATGCTATTTTCAGGACAATGTTACGTATGTCTTCCTGTTCAACTTCATTCAAAATACTCTGCCTCTTTCTGTAGTTATGTGTTATAGAATGCACTTTCACATTTGCCATAGATAAATATGAATCTACCGATCAAACTGATGTTTTCCTCCCTGCTTTTTCCTTCCACTAACAATTCAACCACCTATGTCAATTGCGCCAGTACTGCTTGTGAAAGGAAAATGAACCTTTGTTACCATCCAGGTCTTGGGTAAGCCTGGGACAAAATTCTAAGTTCAGGCTCAAAATTTGAGCAAATTAATGTCTTTCAAATTCTCATGATAGGAATTACGAAGTTTGTGTCTCAACCTGATTATTTTTGGAATGAAAAGAGCTCTTATTCACACTGACGGGGAAGAAGGGGGGGGAGGATTTCTGATATTTTGCCTTTATGTACAAACACTTACTTTGTCTTTTTGTTCTTATTGCTAAGCTTAGTCACAAGTCACACTAATTTTCTTACTGGAACTTAAATTCCTTAGTCTGAAAAGTTGGTTTAGATTTTCTCGTATTTCCTGTATTCCATGACTCCAAGACATCCTCTAGTGGAAGGTGAAACTAGATAATCTTTAAGATCCTTTCGAGCCCAAACCATTCTGTGATTCTGTGATATCTCACATCATGACATCATCAGAGTAAGAGGTGATTTAGACATGTTTCTCATCCCATCTCCTCTGCAGTCCATGGCATTTGGAAAAATTACATTGTAGGTTCGCTGTCCTACAGCTCTTGCTAACTTTTAAAATTGCATTTTGATAGACATCTTTCCTATGAATATACAAACATGGGCAACTCTATCACTTACTGCCCTTGCATTTTGTTAGTTAATCATTCCCAAACTACAGCTTCCTGGTTCAGATGAAACTCTCTATCTTGTACACAGACTTCCTGATTTTTTGCTACTAAGCGTTGCATAAATAAGTGCTGATAGGAAGATGGATGAGTTCACCCAGAATAGTGCTGCTCTTCTTCCATAGGCTTGTTCAGGAAACTGATATCAGTTGCTAGAAAATGGAAATTTAAATTCCCTGTGAAAATTAGGTTCTTTATGGAAGTGATACCATGTATTTTTTATTATTCCTTCATGTGCTTCTATTCCAGGTTCCAGCTCTGGAAACTGCTAGGCTTGGTAGTGGAGTCTAGGTGAACAGGTCTTATGATTGACATTTAATTAACAGATCTGTCGATATGGGCTTTGAAGTACATTTCTACACTCTGCTCCCTACACAGAAAGCTTGCTGAATGTAAAGGTGGCAAATAAATTAACAGACCCACAAGAACATTTGATCATACTGACAAGAATGAGGCCCAGGAGGCAGATTTTAGTAGTCTAGCAGCCCAGAAGATTACTTGATTTTTTACTCTCAGATAGGGTTGTTTCAAAATAGATGAGTATAGTGTGGTTCCCTAAAGGGAGAAGGAGAACTCACTGCTGCCAGAAAAGAGAGATGTTAGAGGATTTGGGTTTTCAGGATGTTTCATTTCTGGTTGTTGTTGTTATTAAGCTTGCACTGTTTTATTATTTGATAAAAATAAAAAATGTGTATGGGGAGCCTGTAACATTCATTTTCCAGGCTAGCAGGAGGCATAAGCAGCCACAAACACTTCCATTTTTAGACTAAGTTGATGCAATTCAGAATTATGAAAAGTGCAGCTGCATTTCTTAAGGATTTTAAGCCAACAGAATGTATTTGGGAGCCTGTGGGAAAAATCTAGCCTAGGAAAGGCATCAGCTGATTTTCTCCCCTATTCCAGAAAGCACATTATGGCATCTAAATGTCATCACTTGGAGCCAGACCTTAACAACTTGCAGTCTTGTGAGAGGACAACTTGGTGGGGTGAAGGCAGGATTCTTTCTTGAATTGGTTTTCTTCAATATGAGGCTATTTCCTGAAGTATTATCTGCCTTGTGTTTGTTGTTTGTTGTTTTTTCCAGATTTTCTAGAATTATTTCTGTAATTTGCTCATTTAGCTCAATCATCCTTTATTCCTATGTTTTTTCCCAACTAACTTTGGAGCAGTCATCTTTGTGTTTGCATTGACAAAAATGTCCTCCTGGGGGGTTGGAACTTAATGATCTTAAGGTCCTTTCCAACCCTATATATTCTATGATTCCATGAGATTCTATGATTCTATGTGCTTTCAAAGGGAAAGTAAGTAAATCACGTAATTTGAAATGCGGAATCCATGTTATGCCAATTTTTCACTGTCACTATGTAAAGATGTAGCATGTGGGGCAGAAGAAAAAGTCAAGGGAGATTCTGTAATAGAAAGTGATAGAACAACTCAACACTTGTTCTCTTGCTCTGCTTGGTGAATTTGTATAAAGTGGAGGCTTAAATAGGGAAAACTTTAAATTGTGGAACTCTTGAAGTTAAACACTGTATTTTTCTTGAAAGCTTTTACATGTACAAGCAATTGGAATTTACTCCCTGAAACATGAGAACAATTTTAATAACTGTCAAATGTCAGTGAAGTAGACACATAAACAGAAGAATTGTCATAGTCCATCAGCTTTTTCTTTCTTCTCCAATTCATTTTCCATTGCTTAGTCACCTAGATGTATACAAAGACTGCATTGGTTCTACACTTTATCTGCTGCAGAAAAATGTTGGTTCATCTGCTTTGCAACTTTCCTGTCTCCACAGCTCCCACCTAGCATTCAAGTTGGATTTTCATTTTAAAAATTAACAGTAATCTATCCTTGATGTATGATTATGTTAAAAAAATATGCATTGGTATTCCATATTTATTCTCCTTCAGTGATTTTTATACTGGATCTGTTCACTGCACATCTAAAACCAAAAGCTTTCTAGCTGTTGTGCAGGCAAATTAATTTTGGTACCTGAAAGTAATGCTGGAGGCTTTATTACCCTTCTTCATATATTTTGTCAATGGAAAACACTATTTTTAGTGACACTTTAGCTATGTAAATCGATAGACAGATCAGAGACACTCTTGAATTTCAACCATTCAGGAAAAGAGGGAAGTAAGTTACGTTAGAGGCCATACCCAGTATAGATTCACAGGGGTAATCTACTTGTTTGCTTCATACAAAAGCAAGGATTGCAGAATTTTACTTTTAGTAGGGAAATTATTAGAGGGGTTGAGTGAAAGGTATTTGCTGAGATACGGGTTCAACCAAAAGTAAAAAAAAAAAAAAAACAAACAAAAAAAGTTATAGAAATACAACAGCATGGTTCTAGTCAATAAGTAAACCAAGAATGTCCATTTTGAGGTATCCAGCCTTCTGCCTCAACGTTCAGATTTGGATCCATGGAATGTTTTCCTTCACCCTCTGACAAGCAGTCAGTAGTAGTCTTTCCCTGAAGATCAACACTGAGGAAGAGAAAAGAGTTAATCCCATGTTTTCTGAATACTAAAAGACACAGCATATTTCTACTATAGGTTTAGTGCTTGTTTCTATCAAAAGGAATATAATAGTATTTCAGCTTTTCTTCAAAAGATACTGATAGTGTCTTACTGCTATTCCAACAGAGTCTGAACTCCTGACTCAGCTTTTTAGACTCCTGGAGATACCATGTATTTCAGTTCCAACTTCTGTCAGTGTATTAGAGACAAGTAGGCTATATTTATTCTTCTTCTTCCAAGGATGAAGAATATGATGATGAACTTTTTATATTGAATATATAGCTTTTTATATAAATACATAGATCAATATTGAGGAAGCTAGCTTGTTAGACTAAGTAGAGGATAATCTCCCTTTAAAAACAAGAAAGACAAGCTCCTAAAATAATTATATTGCTTCTTCTTAAAATGTGTCAAGGTCTTTTGGTGCTTCAGAGTTGCCGGAAAACCTGAGAATAAACTGCAAATGTTTTTCATCTAGCTCCTATTGCAGGGCTGTTGATGCTTCATATCTGTCTCTGTAAATAGTGTGCGATAACCCAGTCTAGCCAAGACAGAAGGCAGATTCTTTCAGAATTTAAAGTCTAAATCCTTGGATTCTGAAATAATCACACTTTAATTTTCTTGCTTTGTTCATAGATCCAATACTATGAGGCATAATAGAAATATAACTGTGCAAGAATACCTCATCAATTTCAGTAGTCTTACCTTGGAGGCAGGGGGAAGGGGGGAAAAGAAGGAATATTTTTCAAATAGTAGAACTCAATTATAAGGAATCAAAGAAACATGAGGGAAGATGACATTATATTACAAAAAATTTCAAGTTTGAAGTATGGAATACAGCAATGTTATGCATATCCTTTTCAGAATTTAGAGAATTTCAATTTTTCTTATGAAATAAAAAAAGGCATGTACCTGTTTGCTTTCACTTCTTTATGTGCCTGTATTCATTAGCAGCAGGACAAGGCAGAATGGGTTTAAACTTAAACAGGGGAAGTTTAGGTTACATATAATTAAGAAGTTCTTTACTGTGAGGGTGGTGAGGCCCTGGAACAGATTGCGTAAAGAAGTGGTAAATGCTTCATCACTGGTGGTGTTCAAGGCCAGGTTGGATGGAGTTTCGGGCAACATAGTCTAGCATGAGGCATCCGTGCCCATGGCAGAAGGGTTGGAACTAGATGATCTTAAGATCCTTTCCAACCCTAACCATTCTATGATTCTATGATTTTTGTTTACCCACACAAGTGATCTTTAGCTTTAAAGAAGGGGTGGGGTTCAGGTTTGCTTAGAAACTTCTAGTCTGTCCAGATCTCTATGCAGACCCTCTTCATACACTCCTAGCCAACTTGGTGTCATCCACAGATTGACTGAGGGTGCACTCAATCCCCTCATCCAGATCATCAATGAAGACATTAAACAACATTGCCCCTAAAACCAAGCCCTAAGGGACACCACCAGTGGCTGTTCACAAACTAGTTGTTACACCATTTATTACTGCACTTCAGGCTCTTCTATCCAGCCAGTTTCCAACCCAGTGAAGAGTCCACCTATCCAGGCCATGAGCAGCAAATTTCTCCAGGAATATGCTGTGGAAGACAGTGTCAAATATTTACTAAAGTCCAAATAAAATTTAGTTCTTCCCCTACCTGTGTATTTGCAGAGGTGGATCCTTGCTTATTGTTAACTCATGATTTTCCAAAAGGCCGTATTTTTTGCCCCTAGGAACAATTGCTTCCAAGCTATTTTTTCACTTCTTGCTCCTCACTTTAGTTTGTCTCTCAACAAGCTGCAGTTTCCCAGCTTCAGGCTGGGCTTCTTCTGTTTGCTGCACTCTGAAGTTTCAACAAGTTTCACTCAAGGCAGTTTCAGCAAATCTCCCCTTCTTCCAAGGGTTTAGTTTGGCTTACTGTTCTCAAAGGAGCATAACAGAGAGCACACAACATAGCGTAATGCACAATATTACCTCTGTTATTTCACAGTAAACAATTGAACTAATGTTTTAAGCAAAATAAATAATGTCACCTTTGTCTTGAAAACTTGAGAAGCTGTGCAATTAATTGCAAGAATCATATGAGATCTTACAGAGTAGCCACTATTTTTTTTTAACTCACAATTTGGAAAACAATTTGAGTTTACTGAATTCTTGTTTGTAACTTCAGGAAACAAAAAGAAAACACAATTATTTCAAAAGAAAAACTTGAAAAATGAGGAGTGAAATTGATGACCTTATACAGGTTTTACAGCTCTCAACTAAAGAACCCTGTTTGATTCATTGAATCAAATGATTCTCATTTCATTCTGTTTCATTTCATGCTTATTTAAGAAATCAGATCAAAAAAGATGCTCAGATCTACTACTAACATCTCTGTTATTTCTTAGTGAATGTTTTATTATTATGGCTTATTGATTTAATTTCATTTTATAATGGAAATAGCTCTTGTGGATATGCAGCTGAACATCGTGTCTCACATCTTACTAATTTCAGCTAGAACAAGATATATATAGGTTCTAAATTATTTTCTTCCTTCTATTCCCCACATTTTACCTTCCCTGGAGGAATCAACTCTACAGGGCATTTTAAACAATGAAGAAGACTGATGCAGAGGCAGCCCCAGGAGTATTATGTAGCAGATTGTCTGAGTATGATTAGATTGGGATGAACTGTGAGCGTGACAGCACTCTGCTTATAGTATAAGCATGACAACAAGATGCTTTAAAAGTACATAAGCATCAAGTTGACTTGCAATTACACAGTTGTCTCTTTATTGTAAGTGTAGCAGCCTGAGAACAAACTGGGGAAGGTTCTGAATTTTGTTTAGTGGGGCTAAAATTTTCTGGGTCCATCTCATACCGTTTCAAATCAATTTTGGGAAGCAGTATAATTATTGCTCATCATGAAAACTTCCACTCGAAGTCAAATGGAGTTTACTTCACTGCTCTTGGAAGATTGTTGCGGTCCTCCTTGCACTGCTAAAACTCTTCGCTGCTCAGTCAAGAGGAAAGTGCTGTGCAGTCTGAGCACTGTGAACCATTGCATACTTCTGACACAATATACTAGGGAAATCTGAGTTCTTTGTTTAAAATCCAGAAAACTCATGCTGAGTTCATAGCTATATTACAAGTAGAAAATAGGTCCAGTTAAAAGGTTTACTGCCACCAAGGGAGATTGAATATTTAATGTAGGTGTAGATAGATATTGTAGATAGTTTAGGTATTGGGAAGTTGATATGATATATGATCCTTCAAGCCAACTATCAAACATATTCTAGGGAGACAGATACCGCTGATGCAGTGCCTATTTGGCAAGAGGTTCCTCAATAATGGGAATAGATTATTCTTTTACAATTAAACCTCATTTCTTTTGTCTCTTATAAGGAAAATAACATAATATTTTTGACAATTTATGCATGTATGTATGAATTTATTTGTTTATTTTTAAATTTGGCAGTAGTAGGGCATGCTGCCATGCTTAGTTTCAATGCCACGTTTTGCAAAATTTTGCCTTTATGGGGCCTATGTATAGGCTACATGCTTTAGACAGTAGAACAGTGATTTTTTATTTTCATCTTGTAAGGTCAGTAACATATTGTGATTACAAACCTCTGAACATCACAGAAGACAGTATTACATAAAAGCTACTTAAAAATGTGGCAGAAGAAAATCTCTACATTCCACTGCAGTATAATCAGTGACTATTTGTCCTTTTTCTAACAATATCAGAACTTGCCAAAAGGTCAGGGTATATCTGCTTATGACATGACTGTTTTGTATCTGTCTTTGATATATATGTTGATGAAATTTTTACTTATGGCACACATCTGCTTGCCTATATTCCAAAATCTGCTGCTGTCAGAAGAGAATGACGGGTCCACACAGGAATTAAAAAATAAGGACCTTCCTTTGCTTATATTTAAACTCAAATCAACAAGTAGGGGTATAAATCTCAGTCTGGGGTATTGAAAATTCAAGTTTTAATACATTCGTAAATATATGGGCACCCCAAAAGAAGAAACAAGAGGCAGTTCTGATGACCAGCGTTGTATGAATGTTTTCTATGCAATGAGCTAGTGTTTGTCATAAAAATGTCACATAGTGTCACTTTGTAAGCATTTTTAAGGAAAAATACAGTTAACATGTTCAGTCTATATATTGCTGGCTCTGTGTGTTGTAGAGTAATATATATACAAGAAGTGTCAGAACACATTTTCATGAGATGCTGTCTTACAATCCACTGAGCTGTATATGCTGCGCATCGGTCGCCTATCCCATCAGTTGTGTGTACTCAAAGAAGCAATCATTCAGAATTTGTTGCTTTTCCTACCCCTTGTTCCTCCAGTAACCTGGACCTGACCAGTTTGAATCAAATGCAAAGGAGTAGATGCTCAAAGATTCAAATTCCTACAGTTCTGTTGAATTCAGTACTGGGTAAACGGAAGGATCACAGATAAATGGCTCATGGAGGAAAGGCTGAAGTGACAGCCTAATGGACATCTGCTTTGCTTGTTACAGTGTGTGTGAAGGTATAGTGAGCTATATGGCATGAGCATTTTTCAGCTGTAATCTTCAGACCTATGGGAAGAAATTTTGGATACATGGGGAAGGGAAGAGACAGGGAAAAGGAAGACAAATACTGGAGTTTCTACAGTAAGAGAAGGGGCTAAGGCACCAGTTGGAAACCATGCTTCACAAGCTACATATCTTTTCCTCTGTTTTATCTTTGTCCACCAAATTTTGTCTTTTATTATGTACTTTATATTTGTAAGTGTGTGAAAGTGGTAAAAATAAAAATTGACAACCCTGAAGTTTTTTTTAAAGGATTTGGAAAAATTATTCATGCAGAATACAGAAGAATTGCTTTAGCTGCCTTAATAATGGTTGAATTTCATCCATATGTATTCAAGTTCCCCTTAATTTGTGCAGCCCCTGAAGTGCAGAAAATACTTTTTGATATTTTGCTTTTAGCTCTGCATCTGCACTTGTAGTCTGTCTTGTGAGGACTAGCTGTGCAGCTTTAAAATGATTGCAGGCTTTTGAAAAACAATGTTTTTTCTCAAAAGTTGAAACCAGTTAGAAGATACAGTGTAGCAAATAAATAGTTCACCTCTGGGATTGGCATGGCAGAATACTGAGTATATTGCATGTACTGCGGGAGAAAGACTGGCTCTTACGAGAAGAGAAAACCATTTAGTTTCTTACCACAGTAAGACCTCACTGATGGCAAGCTAGCACTAACTGTTTTTTGAATTACCTCATGAGAAAAACCCGCACAATTGCAAGCTATCTCTGGACCTACAGAGAATGCACTGTGGGGGAAACAGCAGCAGTCTTTCATGCAGATATTCATTATAACCTGCACATTTACTCTATGCATTTGAACATTCTCAGAAATATGAGACAGATTTACATGTAGCTGCTCTTGTGAGACTGTTATCATCTGATTTTGACTTGCGCACCCAGAGACAGTCTGCAATAAGCTACTAAAAGCTTATTAGCTACAAAAAGCTTAAAAGAATGTGCAGTCTTATACATTCTACACACATGTGCATGTGACATTCTGTCAGACAGGACTTTAAGGTAAATAAATATTCCTATAGTAATTAATTACTGAATGATTTTGAAGACTATTGAAAGGAGAATATAAGTTGACAGGCACTGGCTTGCTCTATACATCAGTGAGTAAGGCCCTATTCTCTCTAAGACAACATTAATGTTTGGTTCCCTGTGGCATGAAACAAACTTAAAACTACCTTATCTTTTAGGATACTTGGACATTTTCCCTGTCTCTGAGCACATTAGTATGTCTTCATGGTGAACACAGTGCCAACAGTGCTGAAATAGCTCTGCTGATCACCCACCCACTTTCAGGTGTGCTATTCATAGCTGTGACTTATTTGCATAATTAATAAAATCAAAACAGAGTTGCTTTTTTCTCAGATGGCTAGATGTCATATACAAAGAACACTTGTACAGAGCCAAAATAGTGTAGGCTTAACCTACTGCAATCTTCTATTTACACGTATGCAAGTATGAAGAATTCCTCATGGAAAAATTTCTTAGAGAAGGGAAAAATTTGTGCCTCTTTCCACAGTACAACAAACCAGGTCAGTACTGAGAAACACCTTTCTTGACAGGAGGGAAGACACAAGATCTATATGAAAGGGATAGCATATAATACCACTAAGGCAATGATTTGTCTTAGTGGAACCTACAGCAACTGAAAACCACCTAGATCTTGAAATAATTTTTTGTCTTCCTCTTAAGCTCCTCAGTCTTCAGTGTCTGCCCTTCATTTTCCTCTCATTTGATGCCTTCTGCCAGAAAAACTAAAACCCATGAATTCCCTTTAAATATAGCCATTTTCCAAGAGAACATTTATCCTGACAGCAGTTAGGAATTACTGACACATCCATACATCATTAAAAATGCTTTCTGAGTAGCTATTCTTCAAGTAAGTATTTCTTCTATCTCTCCATGCACAGTTTCCCTGTTCGAAAAATTACAGGGGACAGTTATTTCTTATTGTCTCTCTTATGACTAGCTTGCATGCATGGCAACTTCTGCTTTCCCTAGCAAGTAATGATAAGTTTGATTTAGTTCTCTTGTGTTACATTTTCAGGAAAAATAAAAAAAAAGTACTGAAACAAAACCATGCTTTGACCCAAAATTTAGACTATCTGTTTTGCAGAGGGAGATGGAAGAGAAAAATCTCTACTATATTTGAAACTGCAGTTATGCTGTATAAACACAGGATTTTACTAGTCATGTCTATAGGCATATTTTGTGAAAATGCTGTTAGGGGAGTGAAAGCTTTCTCTTCCTTTTCCTGCAGGTTACTGTTCTCAGTGGCAATGAGAAAATCTGTCATTTTCTGTATTTATGCAACTGAAGGTATTCACACCTATCATTCAATAGAACCTATCTAGAATTGAAGGATTAGTCTGCAAATCAAAATGGATAAATAGGTCATTGCACATGTAGATATTTGGACTGGCAGATAAAATTTCTAATTTACAAATGTGTAAACATGAAGAAAGCAAAATTTTGCATGTGGACCCGCATGTGCAGACTTAGTGCATTATGTCAAACTTGTGTAAGGACTTGCAATGAAACATGAGATTCTAATCACCAAGTCAATCTTGTGAAGAATCTAATAAAGGAAGAATAAAATTGCCACATAGAAATAGTAAGAAAAATTGAAACAGACATAAGAACATAACAGATAAACAATGTCATGTTGAAGTTCTCATTATCCCAGTATGCCATCCCCCGTGATGGCCAAAAATAATTTCTCAAGCAGAATGTAGATCCAGAATGAGTATTTACAATATTTCCCCATGGTATTTGCTCAGCCTCCAAACAGCTGCAAATGAGGGAAATCATGTGTTGGAGATATTCCTTAAGTGCTTAGCAACCCATAGTGTTTTTTTCTTTTTAATAAATTTCTTCAGTCTTGCTTTGAAGTAGTGTAAACCTGTTACCACCTATAACATCTGATGGGAAACCTTTCATAGCTTAATGACATATTCTGCAAACAGCCACTTCTTTTGTTTGCTTTGTACATGTTAAATAAAACTTTGTATGTTGCCTACTACTTACGCTTTATGAAATTATGCCAGCATTTTTCTAGATGAGAATATAGAAAATTAGGCATTTTTATGGTTATCTTATATTATTGCTTAAACCAATTCAGATACTGAAAATCGTGTATGATGTGGAAATCTTTTCTACTGTCAATACTATCTTCCAACTGCGTGCTATCCCATATTTTCCATCCTTTCCTTCTTTCAGAAATCATATGAAGGATTTGAGGCAAACTTGTTTGCAGCATGTTTCTCTAGACAAAGGTGCAGGTCAGCACATGGAAGGGACATAATTCTCATTTTCTCTATTGAATATTTACAAAAACTACAAAGACAGGTTAAAAGCCCACCTGATCACAGTAATTCAAACCCCAAACAACTACATACCCTGACATATCTTTGACACTAAATTAATTCAATTTAATTGGGTTTTTAAAATTGCTGCACATTAGGTAAGATACTTTAAATTCTAAAACATTGCTCCAGAACATAAAGGTCTTAATGAGGCAAGTTATCTTCCAGTAGAGCTGTGTATGATACATGTAGAGAGATGAAATACGTGTAGAGCTAAGCTCTCAGGAAGAAACAATGTGTTGGCATTCTTTAGAAAGAAACTTTAATTACTTTTCTCCTTTCTACTTTTCTTTCAGTCATTCTTGGTAGATCATCTTTACTAGACTTCTTGATGATTCTTGTTGATTTATCCTCTTCAGTTACTTGTCTCAGCTTTCTTTAAATCCTTCATTTTCTGTGGATGAGCACTGCCTGTGAAAGGGGCATGGCCAAGCTATTTCTTAGTTGATCATTCAGAAAGGTTAAGAATATTTCCAAAATGAGTAATCGGCAAGATGAATGACCTCCCATCTGTTGGGTAAAACACATTGTATCATAACTAATCTAAGCAAACTAAAGTTATGCAGCTCTTCTGTGTTTACAATCACACTGTGTCAAATTTGTACAAAATAACAGTGTATGATCAAATTATTAATTCAGAAGATTTAGTATGTTAATAAAATATATACATGCAATAATAAATAATACAATAAATTGCAAGTTCTAGCACAAGGACAATAGAAATTAAAAAAAAATATATTAAAATTTGTTGGAACATACCACACAGTTATGTCAAAGTTAAAGCTGAAGTCATGTTCAGATTTTTTTAAGATACAGTAAAGACCCAATCAGTCATCTTATTTTAGAAAGAGCCCCTGACAGAATACCAATTTATTCCGGGAACCGCCTGGGTTCTTTGGCTTTTTAGTGGTCATTCAAAGGGGAGGAAAAAAAAAAAAAAAAAGTTAATTTGAAATCATGAGTATATGAAATACAGTGATAAGCTTGTCATAAAATATCATAAAACTTTTTTTGCTTCTTTGTCAAAATTTCAGGCTCACAAGTCTAAGTCATTTTCTGCTAAGTAAGGGCTATTCAGTTTAGTGTTCTTAATGATGGCTATATTGAGATAACTTCCTGTGAAGTTCTACAAATGTCAGAATTAATTTCTCTTATCAATATAAAAAATAAAAAATCCAGAAGTAATTAAGATTTACTGAAGATCTATTTTTCACCACTGTAAGCAAACTCCCAGAGAAAATAACTACTTCTGTTGATCTCTTGGTTCCTAGCAGAGAATAATGGAATATATATAGGATAGCCAGCAGTGAGCTCATTTATCATAGAAGTCCTAGTTTAGCTACCACTGCTGAGCTTTGTCTACAATGAAAAGCTGTGCTGACAACACTTGTGAGAAATATCTGTAATAGAAATGGTGCTAAAAATAGTTTTACTGCAAGAATAAAGAGGATAAAATACATTGCACACATATCTAAAATTCCTAAATTTCTAAACCAAATAAATTTTAGTGAACCACATACTTAAGATGTGGTTCACGTAATGAAGACGTTTATAAATACTGACATTCTTAAAATATCGTGCATAATTTTGCGAAGTTGCTCTTACAGTTTTCTTAATCACATACTCATACTTTTTTAATTACATTCTATCTGTTGGTTTGCAAAAGAGCTGTGGACAAACCTTTCTTTTCTCTGCTTTATTTTACAAATTCAGAGTGGAATTTTTGCAAAATTAAGCTCTTTACAGCAGTATTCCAAAACAGCAAACTTATTCCTCTTTGCAACCACATTTCCTCCTCTGCTATTCTTATACAGTTGCAAAGCCTCTGAAGGAAGAACTCTAACCCATATAACTTGTATTTAACCCTTTTGTTTCTGAAATGGAAAACACCTTAGACTGCAGAATTAATACTGTAATATTTGTCCTACTGTCCACTGAATGGAAGGATATGGGGTTTTCCTGTCTTGCCAGGTATGTGAATGCAATTGGTTTGAACCACTTACATCTTACTTAGAGTGGCCCTTGGCAAAAAGGAAAAAGAAAGGTTTTATATAAAAGTATCTTGGTTGCCTATCTATTTTCTAACCAAATACAGTAGACAAAGGTTACAATTAATGCTAAAAAAATAATCGAGCCTAAAATCCATGATTAAATAGGTCTCAGTAAGGTTAAATCCTCCAAAGCTAGTGTGGCTTTGATGCATAGTCCATCCTCTACATTGCCCTCTCTGGTGGCTGAGCAACATATTGCACAGGCACAGCAGGCTCGAGGAGGTAAGTATTGTCTTAACCTGATTGTGCAGACTGTATAGCCCAATTTTCATCTCACATGCTGTTTCTGTGTCATGTTTTGCATGATAAAGGGACATCTGATACTTTGACACATGTGACATTGAGAATTACATCCATTTAACAAACATTTTTACTAAAATCTGTGTTTATAAACAAAATTGTTTGCTAGCTTATCAGAAACTTGTGTTTTATTTTCCACAAGTCCTGCATTTTCAGTCTGTCTTCATCAGCCCTGAAATACTTGTTCAGCTGAGCATCTATAATCTCTCTTTCTAACCTTGGGTGTCACTCTACCACTGCTCTGTTCGTTTTGGAGCATCTTCACCAAAATTAGTTTGGTAAACTGGTGAACAGTTTGGTAAATTCATGCTTTATTTAGAATTCAAAAAGGTACTAATCGTGTCCTGAGGATCCTTAAATTCATATTACTATTAGAGTGTTTCTTGAAAGCTTTTATTGTTCTGGAGTTCAGGAATTCCAGGTTGAGAGAGAGGTGAGACGCAATAGGTAAAAAACCTAGTTTATTAAGATAAGAAAAAATAGGGAGAAGAGCCAGCAAAGGGTAAAAGAAACAGTGGTGGATGTTTTTTGGTGAGATTTTTTGTTACCAACCCCAAAGACCCTGTGATGACGATCAGGAAACCAACTCCAAGAGACATCATCACAGTGTGAGGTGGCAGGTTCAACTTTCCTTCAACTCAACCTTCGCGGGAGTCCCCGTGGAGGCAGCACTGATCTGGGTGGTATGAGATTCTGCCTCTCCGTATTGCATGAGGCTCAGGCTTTTATGCTAACAAAAGGGCACACTCATTCCAACGCAGGGGGCCAGCCTACATCAGAAGGAGTGGCCAGTTAATGGCTATTTGCTGCTACTGTACAGTTAGTACAGAATGGTCTCTGTTCAGGGATACCCAAAGTGGACTGAGGGACCTTTAGGGGATTTTCTGGGAGGAGCCACCGCGGACCATTATCTCATGTGTCTTGCAACTGGTAAAAGACTCCCCTTTGCTAACAGCGGTGTTAACTCCCCTATTTTCAAGGTTATGTTCCCACAACCCATGCCAAACAGTCTGCTCTATTTTTGTGTGTTTTACCACAGACCATTATCTAGTGTCACCGACACATTTAAAATTTTCCTGTGATTCTAAGTAAACCTCTGAGTGTGCTATCTTGCTTTGCCCTTCAGCTTTTTTATTAGGCTTCATGGGGGTTCACTAATTTCCAGTAACACTGCCAAAAAAACGTTAACCAGTGTTGGGGTTTTCTGTTCTATTTTCTGCAATATTTTTGTACGACAGTAGTCTTAGAAAAGCAGCTTCTGCTTGGCTATAAATGCTTGGTTGGAAACAAAGATCAAGTACTTTATCCACCAGTACTTCAGAAGACTTTACTTCCCTGGAGGTTTTCCTTTCTCCTGTCCTGGCATTTTGAAGTTGTTAGATTTAAAACTCCTTTGAGAATCAGTAGTGCAGGCTAAAGAGAGAAAATGAGTTACTGTGTAGCGGGGGAAGACTTTGTTTTTTGCAGAAGAGTGAGACCATGGCAATTGGCTAGGCTAGCGCTAAGAGCTTATTGATGTAGGCGTGATGTTGGAGGTGTGAGATGCCAATCACAAACTGAGTGAAGTTTAGAAGACTAAAAAACAGATGACAGGCAAAAGCAGCCTTTCAGGAGGGTGGCTCCGAAGTGATCAGAATCTCAGCTGAGAATACAAGGAGAGTTTCCCAGATGAGGGATGCTGTTTTGACTGCTTAGCAAAGGCTTGCCGCAGGTGCCTAATGGAAGCATTCTATCTATGTACACTTATGTCTTTCGTAGAGTACCTTTAACAGAAGTCTGCTGCGCCTTTCAATACATGAAACAAAAGGGTTTTGCTTATTGATGACTTTCCTTTGCTTTTTCTCCCTGCAGTAATGCATGTAACAGGAGGAAGAGTATGTCTTGATTATAGTCGGTCTGAAATTCACTATTCAATCAATAACTGATCAATTCACTGATCAGTTTTGGTGTCATAGAAGAGGAAGCTGAATAGCTAAAAAAAGTACCAAGTTAGAGGAGGAAACCAATTTCAACCAGTGCAGTCAGCTAGTTGGAGGAGGCCTTTATTTTGACAAAATTAGGAAGATTTCTCTCAGTTCTTCAGAGAAGGAAAAAAAATAAATGTACTTTCAAGCAGGAAAACAACCTCTAGATAATAGAGGAACAGTATGATTGCTGAATGCTGAAATTAAAGTCTCAATTTTGTTCCCAACCTATAGTTGAGGAAGACAAACTGTACTTCATTGCTTTCCATTGCAGAATTCTAAGAAATAATGGGGGGTTGAAACAAAGATAGGAAGCAAAATACTTAAGAAACTGGGATAAATCAGAGCTACTGCCTTCATTCACCACCACTGCATTTCTGTACATAATATCTTTTTCATTTTAAATTCATTGCTATGTAATGTTCACAATAATTAAGTCTGTGTTCTCTAATTGAATTTAGAAGTGAGTAATGAGGTAGACTTGCCATCATCAAAACACAGTTGCATGTTTATTATATAGATTCACAGTTGTTAGAACGGAATGAGAAGTGAATCTTATAGGAGGAAGTGCATGTTTATTTGGGTTCTTTTCTTACTGTTTCGTCTTACTTACTAGAAACACTACCATGGCTTCTAACCAATAAATACTAATTAATTAGATTTTTTCACTTCATCTTCATGCTTACAGTATTTATTTTTAGGACAGTATACTTTCATTAAGGGAGTGATTAATCATAAAAAAATGGGCAAAGCATGATATCAACTGACCTTTATTTTTTATTGAATTCAGAAACTATATTAAAGTTTGTCAATTTCCTGAGGATTTGGGTTTGGGATTGTTTTTTTGGTTTTGGTTTTGTTCTGGGTTTTTTTGTTTTCTTTTTTTTTTTTTACCCCCTTTTTTCCTAGTGTACTGACTAAACAGTTAATTTATTTTATTCTAGTGTAAAATGAAAAGCACAGCTTTTGGCCATGTTTACCTTCTACTTAGATCTGTTGGTCTAAGTCCCTAAATGAATGGAAGTTGCTGCTGTGGGAAACCTTGAGACTGTACCAGCAGGCATCCAGTTGCTCATGCCCAGCCTGCAGTGAGCCTGGAATTATTTTTTTATCTCTTGTGCACATACTGCTCATGTTTAATTTGTGTAGTGTTTTTATTTTTAATGAGGAAGAGATGCAAACTATTTACGCATTTCCTGTCATGTTGCAGGTAGACACATGATTAAAATCTTATAATCAAGAAATAATTTTTCACAGCCAGAAAGTGCTCATCCTGCTGCTCAGGACCTATTTTTAATTAAAAATCTGAGCTCTGGTACATATTCAAATATAATTATGTCAACAGTAATAGCTACGAAAACATGAAAGACTCATCCACAGTCTCAATAGAGCAGAAGGGGAATGCAGTGGAATATCTTACAACTTCCTTATCTTCATTAAATGAATTGCAATGGACACAGTATAACATGAGGTCTTCTATCCTTCCCTCGGTAATTTGTTGGCTGTACAAGGAGGAAATAGTAAGGCAGAAAAGCTTTAACAGTGGTTACTTTTTAAAAACGTAGTAAAATAATACAAATATACAAATAATACAAATACAACCAATTCCTCCATAAATCATGCTATACTTAATACTGGAAACTCTTGTTTGAGCAACAAAGGCTGCATTGGAATATCTTGCTCTTTTAACTTCAGTTTAAGCAGGATTAACATATGAAAGCTAAATTTACAGTGCAAGCATAATGAGCTTTATCTGAGGAACCAAGGAGAAGCTCTCCACAGCTTGGACTTTTCTGATAATCACATCTCACTGCGCCTACACTCCGTGGATCCTGCTAAGCCAGGCAGTAAAGCAGAGCCTCAGCAAAGTCTTGACACACCAGTAACTATTAGGTGTGGTTTTGTGTCAGTCCAGCACAAGTTTGTTGGGCATACTTCCTTTGTTTATACCTGTAGTTATTTATTTACATCCCTTTATTTATATATTCTTGGTTTTGGTTCTTTCTGTGGAACCATAAAATCATAGAATAGTTAGGGTTGGAAAGGACCTGAAGATCGTCTAGTTCCAAACACCCTGCCATGGGCAGGGACACCTCACACTAAACCATGTCACCCAAAGCTCTGTCCTACCTGGCCTTGAGCACCGCCAGCAATGGAGCATTCACAACTTCCCTAGGCAACCCATTCCAATGCCTCACCACCCTTACAGTGAAGAATTTCTTCCTCATGTCCAGTCTAAACTTCTCCTGTGTAAGTTTGAAACCATTACCATTTGTCCTATCAATACAGTCCCTAATGAAGAGTCCCTCCCCACTCTCCCTATAGGCCCCCTTCAGATACTGGAAGGCTGCTAGAAGGTCTCCACGCAGTCTTCTCTTCTCCAGGCTCAACAGCCCCAACTTTCTCATGCTATCTTCATACGGGAGGTGCTTCAGTCCCCTGATCGTCCTTGTGGCCCTCCTCGGGACTTGTTCCAACAGTTCCATGTCCTTTTTATGTTGAGAACGTCAGAACTGCACACAATACTCCAAGTGAGGTCTCACAAGAGCAGAGTAAAGGAGCAGGATCACCTCCCCTGACCTGTTGGTCAAGCTCCTTTTGATGCAGCCCAGCATGCGGTTGGCTTTCTGGGCTGCAAGTGCACACTGCCAGCTCATGTTCATTTTTTCATTGACCAGCACCCCCAAGTCCTTCTCCACAGGGCTGCTCTTAATCTCTTCTCTGCCCAACCTGTAGCTGTGCCTGGCATTGCTCCGACCCAAGTGTAGGACCTTGCACTTGGCATGGTTAAACTTCTTCAGGTTGGCATCTGCCCACCTCACAAGCATCTCAAGGTCCGTCTGGATGGCATTCCTTCCCTCCAACATATCAACCGAACCACACAGCTTGGTGTCATTGGCAAACTTGCTGAGGGCGCACTCAATC